>NEWO01000771.1:177429-241408 GCA_003013225.1 Phalaenopsis aphrodite | reverse complement strand
TATATATATATATATATATATATATATATATATATATATTAAAAGAAAGAGCTACTTATGGCTCCTTACATGTTTATCTAAAAAAGGGAGTTTCAAAATAAGTGGTCAGACCACCCATGATAAACCCAACACACCCTACAATGTTAGTCTCTATAAATTTGCTTACAAAAAGGTGTAGGTATATATTTGAGAAGAAATTCGGAGTAAAAAATGCAGTTTTTCAACATCCTGGTGCAGTGGTGCCATTTTATAAAGAGTTGGCGCCAGAGGCACCAAAGCTCGCGACTGGGGCGCCGTTTAAAAGATGGCACCAGAAGCAACAGAATTCAGAGAACAATGCGAAACTCCAATAAACAGACGCTAATGGCATCTGAACAGGCGGCAGAGGTGCGAGAGTTGAATTAAAATAGATTGTGGCAATTATTGACTATTTTTTAGAGGTTTTAAAAGACCACAACTAATTAAAAACACCCCATGATTTTTTTTCATTCCATCTAGACACTTTGGAAAGACTCTTGAATGATGAAATATATTAGTCTTGGATTAATGGATTTGCTCTTAACGTGAAAAGATGCGCCTCTTGGCAAAAATAAGGAAATTTTCAATTCTTTGAAGAGAAGACTGACACCCCAATTAAAAGGTGAAGTCTAGTGTGTGGGCAAGTAGTGTGAGAGAGAGGGTGTGTAGACGTTTTGAAGAAGATTTTTTTCTAGTGTTTTAATAGGAGAGGGAAGCTGAGAGATTTATTCTTTATTACATTTCTAAGAGAGAATTAAGTGTGATTGTAATGAGTGAAAGTGCTTAAAGGGAACTTTAAGGGATTTACTTGAGAAGGAGTGTAAGATAAGTTTTGTTATTTCTTTTCTTTGTTTTGTAAACTTATTTTTATATATATAATCCATAATTTGTCATATCCTTCTTATGAATTCTGAGAAGTCTTCTTTATCCTTCTCCGTATGATGAGATATAGTTTTGTGAAGAATTAACTTTGTTATGTAAGGTTTTAAATGTCAATAAATTGTGATGATTCAAACTCCGATCTTCATTTACTTTTTGATCTTGCCAATTGAAATTTTAAAATTTATTTAGAAACATAAGATCCAAAATAGTTATGCTTTTTGAGAGAAGGTAAGAGTCAAATTCAATTTCATGGGTGAGAATGTAGTCCATGGTATTGAGTACAAATAAATAAGGAAATATACATTGTGGGTGCAAAATTGAAGATTTTATGGTAACAGACTAAAATCACCAATTTGGTCCAGTTGGTTGGAAACTAAAGCAAGAAGGTTAGCCCTCAGGGGAGGGAGAAGTGTGAACTATAGAGTGGGAGCTAATATTCTCTCAACCTAACCACATATTTAGTACCAAACAATAGATTAGTCAATATTCTTTATACGCTCTCAGAGTGAAAATAATAAGATTGCTCCAATACAGTTTTATATATAAATTTAAATGATTTTAATTACTTTACAATCCATAAACTCATTGTAAAGGGGAATGATGCTTTATTAAATTTAAACTCTTCTTTACAAAACTTTGTTTAGTCTTAGTCAGTTTAATTATAAAGTTTAGAATATAACTTAGTTAACTTAGTTCTTTTAACTGCATTTCATTTAACATACAATAAATTTACTTTAGATTTGTTTTTCTTACCTATGTCTTTTTTAGTTCGAATATTGTGTTTTACATTATAACCATAAGAATTTCTAACTCCTGTTGGGATCGATACTTAGAACTCCATTAAAGTCTTTTATTACTTGAGCGATACATATACTTGCATAATTATTATGGTTTGGCAACTTAAAGATTTTAAACTATAAACCTATTTATACTGAAGTGATTTTTATTGTGATTGATCTGTATATTTACTAATTATGCTATCATGGGTGTGTTGTAGTATTGAAAGATTTTTACAACGCATACGCAAAAAGTGTCGTTCAAGTTTTTGACACCATTTCCAAAGAGTAACGGTAAATTAATTTATAATTTAGAAGACTTTATTTGAACTAAAAAAGTAAAAAAAATTATTTTAATTAATATTTTTATTTTTTACTGTGTTTGCTTATTTTAATTGCTTATTATGTTTGTGTATGCATAGTTTAAGATTTGAAGATTTAGTACCTTACAATTTGGAGTTAGAAAGAACTATTAGAAAATTTTGAAAATAAAAAAAAGAGTTAAAAAGTTTGAACAAAATGACTGCAAACTTAAATAATCAAAGAATTGAAAATGAACATCATTAGAAACATTTAAGAGATTATGCTAATCCTACAATAGATGAAATTCATTTGAGTATATAAAATCATGTTGTAGCTGCTAATTCATTTGAGCTTAAAACTATTATAATCCAAACGGTACGAAAGAATTAGTTTAGGGAACATCGACTAAAGATCCTAACTTACATCTGGCTAGTTTTTAAAAATTGTGTGCTACATTTAAATATGATGGAGTGTCGAATGATGTTGTTCGACTTAGACTTTTTCTTTTTTCATTAAGGGATAAGGCTAAGATGTGGTTAAACTTATTAGCATCTGGATCTATTAGAATTTTTGGAGAATTATCACAAAAAATTTTATCTAAATATTTCCCACCATGAAAAACTACTAAGCTTAGAAGCGATATCACATATTTTTGTCAGTTTAAAGGAGAATCAATTTATGAAGCTTGGGAATAATTTAAAGATCTTCTTAGAAAGTGTCCAAACCATGTGTTACCAGATTGATTAATTATTTAAAATTTTTGTAATGGATTTGTTAGATCTCTTTCATCTATTATTGACATTGCTGCTGGTGGATCATTAATGACAAAACCATTTAATGAAGCATATTGTTTAATTAAAAAGATGACTACTAATAATTTTCAATGACCCTCTCGAAGGGTAACTCCAAAAAGAGTAGTTAGTGTTCATGATTTTGATGCAATATCTATTTTGGCTGCCCAAATTGCTGCAATATCAAAGAACAAAGATCAATGTGGAATGTATGATTCTCAGACACCTCCTATACTTAAGAAAACTTCTTTGGGACAAATGATACATTCTCACTCTTCACATGAAGCTTTAAATGCAATAAATAACAAACTAATAATCCTTATGCAAATTATTATAATCCTGGTTGGAAAAATCACCACAATTTTAGTTGGAGTAATAATAACTTAAGTTCCGTAAATCTGCAGTGGGGGAACAATCCCGCACCCATTGGGATATTCCAAAATTTAAGGAAATTCTAATTATAAACCTTATTATTCTCCAGGTTTTAATAGCAGTTCACAGAGTAAGGAGAAGAATTTTTTAGTTGAAGAATAAATACTACAAATGGGAGCACAATTACAAAGTCAGGGATCTCCAAATAGAAACATGGAAAGTCAATTAGGATATATTGCTACTACACTTAGCAATAGACATCCAGGAACTTTACCTAGTAATGTTAAAGTTATTCCTAAATATCAGAAAAAGAGCAAATCAAGGCTATTCAACTGAGAAGTGAAAAAGAACTAGAAATAAAAGTTTAAAAGAGATTAACGTTGAGAAAAAAGTGGTAGAAAATGAAAAGTCTAATGAAAATTTTAATTTTGAGTAAGAATATCCTATTAAACCAGTAAAAATTACTGTAGAAAGACCAATACCTCTATTTCCTTAAAGATTGAAGCAATATAACTGAGATAACCAATTTACAAAATTCTTAGAAATATTGAGGAATTTAATAATAAACAATCCATTTGTTGAAGTCCTGGAGCAAATGTCAAGCTGTGTGAAGTTTATGAAAAACTACCATGACCTTTAAGTTTTTCAGGAAACTTGTTTTGAAAAGAAATCTGAAGAAGAATATTTGAAGTATGAAGATGAGGATATAATTCAAGATAAATCTATAGAAGTGAGAAATGAAGAGACAGATTACGTTCAGAAACAATTTAAATTGTTCGATCCTACATATAATAACAAAAAAATTGATTTCTGTAATCGTGAAATCTCCTAATCTAAAAATGAAAATACTTTCTACACATTTAAAATATGTCTTTTTAGGAGATTTATCTGCATTATCTGTCATCATATCCTCAGAATTAACTGAAGTACAAGAACAAAAGTTATTGGAAACTTTATGAAGATATAAAAAAGCCTTTGGATGGATGTTAGCTGATATTAAATGAATCAGTCCTTCAATTTGTATGCACAAAATTTTATTTGAAGAACATCATGAACCAAAATCTAATCCTTAAATAAGATTAAACCCACTGATGAAAGAAGTTGTTGAAAAAGAAATTCTAAAATTTTTAGATGTTGGAATAAAATATCATATTTTAGACTGTGCTTGGGAGAGTCCAATTCACTACGTTCCTAAAAAAGGGGTGTGATAGTTGTGAAAAATGAGAATAATGAATTAACACCAACAAGACAAGTCACTGGATGGAGAATCTGCATTGATTATAGAAAATTAAATTTGGCCATAAGGAAAGATCTCTTTCCTTTACCCTTTTTGGATAAAATGTTGGATAGACTAGTTGAGCACAAATACTTTTGCTTTTTAGATGGATATACTTGCTATTATCAAATTTTTATTGCTCCTGAGGATCAAGAGAAGACAACAATTACTAGTCTTTATGATACTTTTTCTTTTTGAAGAATGCTTTTCGGTTTATGTAATGAACCTGTAACATTTCAAAGATGTATGATGTAAATTTTAAGTGATTTAATTGAAAAAGGGATAAAAGTTTTTATAGAAGATTTGTCTATGTTTGGAACTTCATTTGAAAGATTTCTAAATCATCTAGAGAAAGTTTTAGAATGATGTGAAAAGTTGAATTTAGTATTAAACTTGAAAAATGTCAATTCATGGTTGTAGGAGGAATTGTACTTGGGTGTAAAATTTCAAAAAATAACACGAAAGTAGATCCGACAAAAATTCAAGTTATAGCTAACCTACCTCCACCTACTACTATGAGAGGAGTTAGAAGTTTTTTAGGACATGCTAGTTTTTATAGGCTATATATAAAAAAATTTTCAAAAATTATGAAGCCTTTATGCCAACTTTTGGAAAAAGATACAAAATTTGATTTTAATCAAGAGTGCCTTAATTTGATTTTAATCAAGAGTACCTTAATTCCTTCAAAAAAATTAAAGGAAAAATTAATCACTGATCCTATAATTATGTCATTTAATTAGGAAAAATCATTTGAGCAATGTATGATGCAAATGATTAACAATTAGAGCTGTTTTAGGGCACATATATGATAAAATTTTTAAAGTTATATATTATACTAGTAAAACTCTAAATGATGCTCAAATTAATTATACCACTACTGAACAAGAGTCATTAGAAATTTTCTATGATATTGATAAGTTTAGCTCATATTTGATTGGAGCTAAATGTGTTCTGCATACAAAACACTCTACTGTAAAATATTTGATGTAGAAGAAGGATGCGAAACCAAGATTAATTAGATCGGTACTTCTGTTGGAAGAATTTGATTTTGTTGTAGTAGATAGAAAATTATATGATAATCAAATAACTGATCATTTATCTAGGCTGGAAGAACAAGAAACATTTTTATCTTGAAAATGAAATTAATGAAACTTTTCCTGTTGAACAACTATATGTTATTAAAGAATGAGAAATATCATGATATGCTGATATTGTGAACTACATTGTTAGTGGTATTTTACCATATGGATTAACAAAGCCATAAAAGAGTAAACGCATTCAAGATGCAAAATTTTACTTTTGGGATGTCCCATATTTGTACAAATAATGTAA
Source organism: Phalaenopsis aphrodite (assembly GCA_003013225.1). Taxonomy (NCBI): domain Eukaryota; kingdom Viridiplantae; phylum Streptophyta; class Magnoliopsida; order Asparagales; family Orchidaceae; genus Phalaenopsis; species Phalaenopsis aphrodite. The sequence goes on along the minus strand of NEWO01000771.1, from coordinate 235,658 downwards.
AGATTTAGTTTTACGGAGATGTGTGCCTTATGAATAAATTGAAGAAATTTTCCAAAAATATAATGATTCTGAATTTTGGGGCCATTTTGGAACTGATAAAACTGATCACAAAATTTTACAATCTGGATTTTATTTTCCTACCCTATTTAGATATATATATATATATATATATATATATATATATATATAATATGTGATTGATGTCAGCGAGTAAGCAATATTTCATAGAAATTTTTTATGTTTGTGGATTGGATGTTATGGGATCATTGATACCTTCATTTTAATATATATATATCTATTTTACTTGCAGGTAAGTACGTATCAAAGTGGATTGAAGTAATAACTTTACCTAGATATGATGTTTGGTGTTGCAAAGTTTTTAATCAAAAATATTTTTACAAGATATGTCAAAGTTTTTAATCAAAAATATTTTTACAAGATATGTAATGCCGAGAGTAATCATTACTCATATATGATCTCTCTTTAAGAATAAAATAATTAAAAAATTGGTGGAAATATGATATTATACAAAAGATTGCTACTACTTATCATCCACAAACTAATGGTCTAGCAAAAGTATCTAATCGTGAAATTAAAAGAATTTTGGAAAAAACTGTAAATCCTAATAAAATGAATTAGTCTAATAGATTAGATACTATATTGTGGGCTCATAGGACAACTTATAAAACACCCATATGAACGTCCCCATACAGATTAATTTTTTGGGTATCCTTGTCACTTACCAGTAGAATCAGAGCGTAAAGCTTGTTGAGCTATTAAGGGATTTAATTTTAATCTAAAATATGCTGTTGAGAAAAGTATTGCAACTGAACGAGCTTGAAGAAATTCAAAATGACTCTTATAATAATGCTAGGATATATATGAAGAAATGAAGGAATAATATGATCAGAAGATAATAAAAAAAGAATTTGAGCTTAGAAATGAAATCTTATTATATAATGTAAGATTAAAATTATTCTCTTGAAAAATGAAGTCTAGGTGGACAGAGCCATTCACTGTTGTAAAAGTCTAACCCTACGGAGTTGTTAATATTGATGATCCCAAAACTGGAAAGATATTTAAAATGAATGGGCACAGACTGAAAACATATTTTAATGGTCAAAGGGAAAATTTTAAGGAGAATATAATGTTGGGTCACCCAGAGTAAAGACTGGGAATGTCATGCTGACGACAGTAAACCAAATACTTTGTGGGAGGCAACCTATAATTATCTTTGTTATTGTTGTAAAATTATTTTTTATAAGTAATATTACATATATCTATATTTATGTTCTCTTTATAAATTCCGTAAGCTTGAGAGATTTACATAATAACAAAATACATTAAAACATTTTTAATTACCAAATTATATGAAAGATTTGAGAGTTATTTGGATTTAAAGTGAAATAATACAAAAATATGAGCTAGCACCAGAGACGCCATTTTATAGAGAGTGATATGCCTAAAATATATAATATTTTTAGACACATTTTTTTACCTATTTTTGAGATATTGCGCTTTAATGGAAGGTATTTTAGTGTTTTTCTTTCAGATATAGATAAAAAGGTGAAAAATTCTTAAAGGAGTGAAAAATGATCAAATTTGGAGCAAATTGGTGAAAAATGTGCAAAATTATTTTGGCACCTAAGTGTCAGATCTGGTGCTTAAGCATCGCGTAAATAGAGAAGGCCACGTCTAAGCACCAGAGGCCCCGTGCTTAAGCGCCAGTCGCAGTTATTGGACCATTAAATTCAGTTTTTGAGAATTTTAAAGAGGTTTCTGAGGCACTTAATGGATTAATAGGTGGTTACAACCAACATGGACGAAAATTATTGGAAAAGGATGCATCTCTTGGGGAAATACATTGAATCAAGAAACATTTTGAAGAGATAACAAGGCGCCTTTTGGAGAATTATAAAAGAAAGAAGATTGGGTCTTTGAAAGAGGTCCTGAAAGTACTGGGAAAGTTTTGAAAGTTAAAAAATTGGGGAGTTAGTGGAGAGATTTTCAGGCTCCACATATTTATCCTTTTTTTTATTTTAGTTTTATATTGAGAGTATTGTAAAAAAGAAGAGATTCAAAGGAACTTCAAGAGTCTGGTGGAGGACTTGAGATAAGTTTTTATCTTTTGTTTTAGAATAATTTTGGTTTTAATTGAGTTTTGTTGTTGGTTTGAGAATGATTTCTACTTTTAAACTAAAGTGTGGTTTTGTTTTCTCCATGAATTCTGAGTAGTTTTCTTTATCTTTCTTCTTAAAATGATAAGTAATTAAGTGTTGGATGAAAGTTGAGGAGAGTATTGATCTTTAATGTTGGAAGAAGTTGTGATGATTTAAATCCATGTACTTCATTTTCTTCTTGATTTGACCAATCCAGATGTTAAAATTTATTGTGAGAACATGTAAGAACTGAGCTGGTATTGTCTCAGTCAACAATTAGAAAGGATCACATGAGGTTGTATGAATGAGAATGTAGTTCATATGATTGAGTACAAATAAATAAGGAAATATTCATTGAAGGGAGTAGAGTTAGAGGATTTTAAAGTGACAGGTTAATGCCCCCTACGCTGCTCATCTACGACGTTCTCTTCAATGAGAGGTTGAGCGTCGCGTGCAGATGCAGCGGATTTGGTCTCAATGACATGGATATATATGAAATCTTTCTCGAGATAATCGTTAAAGTAAAAAATCTTCATCGCCATCATCAATGAAGACTCCATGTTCCCAGGCTAATTCAGAAATCTCAATCCTGAGCTTTTTGAACTTTTCTTCAATTATTAATTCTTGGATTATCTTAAGGCCTAGAGGACCCTGCTGGACCTGCTCCACTTGCTCCTCCATCATGCTAGCAATTGCTGCGACAATTCCATGATCTTACCCCATAGGCTTATTGGACTATATCGGTACCGTGACCCTAGTATCCATACCCTTTTCTTTTAGGGTGATGTCTTAAGACAGAGTGTCTCAGTAGAAACATCAGCATGTCGAACAAAAGTATGCTCCCCATGGTGCGAACTAGATACAGTACTGGGAAATCTCTTCATCTTATCCCTTGAGACTTTAGAAACATCTTTATAGTGGGTGATTGGTAGAATTCTTGGACCCAGACGTGACTTGACTGGTCGACAACCTACAGGTCTACCAACAGTGGAATCAATTGTAACAATGGTGGTATCAACTCTGTTACCTAAATGGAACCAAACAAGAATGCAAGCAGGAAAAGTTTCAGTTAATTTCCAAGATCGTTTGGAAGTTCTGACATCCCTTAAAATTTCTTTCTTCATGAGAGGAGATACTTTATGTTTCACTCGTTTGAGTAACTCGTGAACTGAACAATTTTCTTTAGCAGCTAGTTTCTGAAAAATTGAACTGACTCCTGTGATAGGAGCATGCTTTTTCATCTCCTCACCATGTCCATGAAGTGACGGTAAAGTAGCGACGATCTTTCAGATAATTTCATACCCATTGGTATCCATTTAGGGATGATACCTACTCCCTTGCAGAAGTGGATTGGTTTCTGAAAATGCTAACTCGTCCTGGTGAGGATCTTCATCAACATGTACTTCCTCAGAAATTTGGGATTTAATAGCCTTCCAAATCTTCAGTTTGCAGTTTCTCCTTTGGATTCAGGTTAATGTTGTAGTCCTCGAACTTGATCCAATTTCAAATACTGATGGCGTGATAGATAACCCCTCAGTTGGGTCTTCAATGATCATAACTTCTTTTCCCTTAGCAGCAGCGGGAACAATAGGCATGGTAGGTGCCATGGTGGCAGTAGTCTTAACTTTCTTGTAAGAAGGGAAGTCCTGAGGGCAGCTCAGGCTAAACTCAACAGACGGTTCCTGGACTCTGGAGCGGTAACATTCATTAGGACGAATGAGTTTTTCCCGAGGATGACCTTGAGATGTTCAAATCTTGCTCCAAACTTGATGGTGGGAGCGACATTATGAGCGTTGCAGCTCGTCTTCAGGTTGCAAGAAAAGTTAGCGTTAGAAATACCATAACAGCAGCTTCAAAAAAGAAAGCTCTAGGGTTAGCTATTTGGCCAACACCTCATAATCTTAGTGCGAGCACTAATAATTAACATAGGCCAATCTGTAGACCGGGTAAGTCTTTATTTAATTTGTGGAGGTTTTAAAATTTTAGTAAAAATAGTTTAAAGGTAGAAAAATTTAATCACCAGAAAGAAAATTTAAAGAGCACGCGCAGCACGACACAATCTTATTTAATTTGCAAAACAACAAATCAAACATGAAAGGGAAAAAGTGAAGTTCAGGACCCAGTGTGGGACTAACTTAATAACGTACAGTAGGTGAAATTAGTCCACCAAGACACCTACTGGGGGTTCGACCCCATATGAAGATTAAAAAGTCATTAATGGCACCCTCTGAACCTCCCTGTTTGAAGGTGATTGAACAGGCGGTCCTCAAGTCTAAAGAGTTGGCCATACTTTCCCAAAATAGAACTGGGTAAAGCATGCCAACATTATCGATGTATGAAGATAATATTTCTTAATTTAAACTGAGAGAAAAGCTAGTCCCCATAGGAGTAGCCAGAAGCTGTCGACACTATTTTTGGTGTGGAGTTGTCCGTTAGAAGCTATCAGCTGCCGGAATTGAAATCTCATCGCTCACATTGAAAGGATGTTTAATATATATATATATATATAGACACTATTTTTGGTGTGGAGTTGTCCGTTAGAAGCTATCAGCTGCCGGAATTGAAATCTCATCGCTCACATTGAAAGGATGTTTAATATATATATATATATATNNNNCAGAGAGAAAAGCTAGTCCTTAGAGGAGTAGCCAGAAGCTGTCGACACTATTTTTGGTGTGGAGTTGTCCGTTAGAAGCTATCAGCTGCCGGAATTGAAATCTCATCGCTCACATTGAAAGGATGTTTAATATATATATATATATATAGTTTAGAAAAATATGAAATCAAACTGACCCCATATTTTTCATAGTTCAAAAAATAGAGGACTATACCTTAAATGCTGATCTATCCTGAGAAATAAACACAAGTCTTGAGGATGAGGCTCGATCAAATAAACTAAGAAATATATGATATCCGTTTGGTTTGCGAAACCATTTTTATTTACCGACAAGTTCTCCTATTTAATATGAAAAATTAAATAGGGTTTATATTAAGCTTGGTTCAGAAAAGCTTCCTATAAGGGCAAACCCCTATAGTTATTTACATCTTAAATGACCAAAGTCACTTAAGAAAACTCTCAATAAAAATCAATAAATATTATCTTTAAAGAGGTAAAAAAGAAAGGACATTTCAATGAGATCGGACAAATATGTATGAAAGGAGAATGGTTCAAATTTGAAACTTTTTGTTGTAGAGTCGAAAGGTGGAAGAACTATGAGATGTCATAGATCCATACGAGAACCTAGGTGACTTCCCAAGCTATCATAATGTTTGGCTTCAGTTTTGAGGAAAAATTTTTAAATGTTTCATCTTCTCAATTTTATTAATTTGGGAATTACATTTGTGTGAAACAATAACACATATCCTGGAAGATATAAGGGTTTAGGTCATGACAAACCACAACCTCGGGATCCTATGATGAGTTAGGGCGTATATTGTATAGCAGAGCTATATAAAAGCCTAAAGAAAAGGTTGAGGATTTATTCTGCTCTAGGCAGACAACCTCGAAATCCTATGGCTTGTTGTTTAATTCTAAGGAAATAAATGTTGTTGCAGATCTTCTTGTTGTTGTAGATGTTATCGTAGAATGCTGCCCACAAGAAAGCTCCAAGCTCCTTATCGTGATGAGTTAAAGTTTTCTAGCGTGTCAAGTTATGAAGTCAAATCAAATGTCCCTATGATTAAAGTTCTTTAAATGTTATGGGGTAAGTGAAAGTTGATTAGAGAGATATCGGTTAGGATCCTACGGTTCCCTCGTTTCGCTACCGCTATTTTCTATTGGATTCACTTAGTCTAAATGAATTTACTAAACTCAACATAATGAGTTCCATGCTTTCATTTATATCGTGGGAAGCCTCATTAGCAACTATAGGTGACCTCCTCTGACGGATTCCCGATCGTCTGATAGAGACGTCTTAATTTAGTTGCAATTGTTGTTTTGTGTGTTTGTGATTAAATTTTAAGTTGTCTTATATTTTGATTATTATAGAGGTGATTTTTATCTTGGTTGATTTTAGTTTTGACTTTGGTTTTGTGCCTATCCTAGCAGTTTTAGTTTTTTATGCAGGGTGACATCGTTGTTTAATATGCAAGTTTAAAATAAGAAGTACAAGAAGGTAAATGCATTAATTTAAAAGCGTACCTGTCGAGTCTTCTCGCTCCACCACCTGAAAGGTTAGTACTTGCAAGTATTGCGAGAAGGTTTAAGTTGTAAGTGTAGATGAAGGTTTAGCTAGCAAACCCGAAGTTATGATTTTGTTGAATCGTGGAAGATCCTAGTGGATAATTTTAGAACAAAATATGACAAGTCCAATTTGCTCTTCAAAATATCCAATGGATTTCAAACTGTTTAAGGTGTGGCCTTAGATCATTTTGAATAAATATTGAAATATCCCGAGTTCATTTTGACCTTATAATAATGTTCCAATAATCATCTGAGGCTAGAGTGTGGCTATCCTATTGCTCATTGAAGCTTAACAATTTAATTATCCCAAGGATAGGATACTCGATAAGTCAATTGATGTTTTGTTTAAAAGTTATGTGAGTGTGTGCCATTAAGGCGTGTTTGAGTCATTTAAGATTGTAGTGCCCAGAGTTAAAGTCAAGCTTGTAGTGCTAAGAGATGCTAATCACTAATCATATCATTTTATAAATCCAATCAGCCTGAGTTTAGACATTGAACATATGTCACTACCAAGCCTTTAACAATCATAATGAGTGAAATGGTGACTTTCAAAGTTTTGATGTAAGTGTCATATATCCTTATTAAATGATCACATAATCCTTAACTTTGGGCTTAATAAAAGTAAATTATCATCTTTCTGGATTAAGACCATCACTTGAGAATCATTTGATCTTTAATTGACTTCTAAGTTATGAAGATTAGGAGAATTATGCTTTTAGTTGATGTTGTGCAAGGGTGTTCAATGGGTTTCTACCTTTTATCCCAATTGTATTTCAATCATCCAAACATGTTCATTAAGATCAAAATTACCCATTTGCCCTTTGATAATCCTAAGTTTTTTTTACGAAGGCACCAAAGTCTTAAAATTACCACTTCGCCCTTAAAGCACTTCACCTAATGTAAGTAAGGCATAGGTTTTAATTAAGTCTAACTAAGGTTAGATTGAATTAAGGTTTGAGTTTTACTTAAGCCTTATGTAAGTAAGGCTTGAGAATTACCTAGGTCTAATGAAGTTTATACATGATTAAGGTTTAGATTTACTTAAGACTAATGTAAAAAAAGCTTAAAAAGGTTAATTAGGTCAAATTGGGTTTAGACCTAATTATGGTTTAAGGTTTACTTAAACGTGACAATAGTTGGATTTAGGCTTTGAATTTGATTAAAGTTCAATTTGAATTGAAACTAAGGATTTTGGTTTTGACTAAGTTCATTTGGGTTTTATTTAGGTTCTTCTATGTTGAACCCAAGGGTTTAGGACCTCACTTGAGTTCATTTGGGATGAACTCATGGATTCTGGATTTGACTTAGGTTCATCTGAGTTCAACCCAAGGGTTTTGGAGTTACTTAGGTTCGTTTGGGTTGACCCCATGGGTTTACAGTTTGACTTGAGTTTATTTGGGTTGAACCCAAAGATTTACGGTATACTGAGCCTAATCTTGGTTAAGGCTTAGGATTTACTTTAGGTTTTATATGAATAAAACCTAAAACTTAGGATTAGATTGATCCTACTAATCATTTAAGATAAATGATAAAGCCTATGAAAATGTACGACCAAAATGTAAATTTTAAAAATTACAATTTTACCCTAAATGTATAAATTGCCATTTCAAAACTGTCAAAGGCTATAAGCTGTCATTTTAGAGCTTAATTTCATTACCCTAAATTTTCTAACTAATTTCCAATTTAATTTCCATATTCTGATTTTTTATAAATTTTTTGTAAATAATTGTAAAAATTGGTGAAAATTGGTGGATTTGACTTTGAGTATTTTTTCTAGCCTTGGAAAAATTAGGAAATGTCCCAAAGGCTGAAAGGATTAATCCATAAAAAAAATTTTCATTTTTGGATTTATAATTAATTTTTAATAATTAAGCTACTTTAGAGAGTAAGTAATTAATTCAAAATTTAATATATTTCATTAATTCCAACTATAATTTTTAAAATTTTCTTCTTGTTCTCCTAATTCAAGGGGTATTTTTAGTTCATTTTTATGATTTTTCTTTAAGATGTTATGAATTTGTAATTTTTTTTAGAATTTTGTGGATTGATTTAAAAAAATCAATTTTTATAGGTTGCAGCGCCAGCTCAAACCTCAGACCGGTTGAAAAGAAGCGTGGAAGCAAATGATTGGAGAACTTTCTTCGCGGGCAACCATGTGGCCCACAATTTTGGCAATTTCATATAGACAGAATTGTGGTTCAATTAGATCATGGTCGTCCATTTCGAAGGCATGCAAATGGGCGGCATCAGTACATCATACCCACGGGTTGATGGACCGAGAACCCTTCATGATCTACGGGTAAATTCTCTATCAATTTTCTACTAAATTTTGTAGTTTTTTTTTCTTAAAGCTTCGTCAAGTCTAGGAGGCTAAATTTATATGGTGGATCAAGAATGATATAAACATTTTCTTCATAAAGGACCAAACCCAAGCAAGGAATTTGGGTTAGAGGCCCATACTTTGGTCCAAGAGGTGTACCCTTGATTTGAAACGTTGTGAAGCTTCACCTTGACTTAAGAGAGCTCTCCTTGGAACCAATTTGAGTTAAAATTGAGCCTAGGTATGTCCTTCATGGAATGGTGACTAGGTTTCAACCTGTGATAGGTTAGAGCTAGTAGGTTGGCTCAATTTTGATTGGGGAAGTGTCATAAGGGTATGGTGAAGCTTTTGGAGTGCTTAGGTTGAGGTCTTGCAAAGGTTTATGAAAACTCGAAAGATCACCCTAGTTTTTAGGTTTGAAATTGGGATTTTTCAATGGGTTTTAAGAGCTGAGGTTATGGGGGATTGATTGCTTAGGGTGTGGGGAACACTTTTGTTGTTGAGGGTGTAAAAAATTAGGGGCTTTATATGTCATCTTCTCTGGGAGTTCTCGGGTATGGTATTTTAATAGCCATTGGAGGAGATGACTAAGCTTAAGATTTATTGGAGGAGATGGGAGGTGGTCTTATAAAGCACAGGTTTTGGCTGAAGATGGTCAGGTTTAGGTTTTCATATGGTGTGTTCATCATTATTTCCAATTTGGTGGAGAAGGTGGCTAAAGCAAGGCTCCTTTGTTATTTTAGAGATGATGAGAGAATAAGGGACTCATCAATGAGCTGTCCTGATCAATCCAACCTAGCGAAAGAGGAGGTGATGTGGAATTCATGAGGGGTTCCACATACTCCTCTTCTCATAATCATTTTTTTACTTTAAGTCAAAAATGGTGGCTCCATATGTGCCTCAACAATTTCCATTAATTTGGCATGTCATGATGGGTCGATGGGTTGTGGGTGGTTCCATAGCAAATGGGCCATGTATTAGATTTGGGTTTGGGTATCACTCATGGGTTTAGGTGTCATGTATGGGTTTATGTTGTCATGAGATTAAAATTTAATTATTTTCCTTAGGATATAAATTAAATAGTTCCTGATTTTACCTTTCTTTAATTAAATAAATAATTAATTAATTAAAAAGGAAATTAGGCCAAAAAACCATAGGTTGAACAAAATGATATAAGGTTGACCAAATGACAAGTGTTGACCAATTCGCCATGGTTGACTAAATTGTCAATGTGGTGACCATTGGATCCAAAGTTGACCAAATAGTCAATGTGGTGAACATTAGGTTCAGGGTTGACAAAATGGTCAATGTAGTGACCATTGTGTCTAGGGTTGTCCTAATCGTCAAAGTGGTTACCACTGGGTCCAAGCTTAACTAAATGGTCAATTTGGTGACCATTGGATCCAGGGATGACCAAATGATCAATGTGGGACCAATCGGTCCAAGGTTGACCAAATGGTCAATGTGGTGACCAAATTAGAGTTTTTCATCATGATTTAGGCTCAAATAGAACACATTGGAGATTTGGTCTAATTTTTAAGGTTGGGGGACCCTAGATGGGTCCAAGAAGTCAATTTTGGTAGACTCCTCCCAAAGATGAATTTAATGTTCATGATGATCAACGGGCTTTTAGTAGAGTTTCTTGAGATGAATTTAATGATAATGATGATCATTAGGCTTTTAGTTGAGTGTCTGCGAATCCTGTGTTAATATGGATGGCTCAAGGCAAGTCCTATCCATAAATGTCAATTTAGGGTAGATTCTAAGTGACGTTAACGTCCTTTTAATTCTTCAGTGGTGGGGAGCTGAGCTCCAACATGATTGACAGTAACAAAACAGTATAAAACAGCTTGACATGTTCCATGTCAAGATAAAGTTAATTCTTGCTCTATTCTCAAGGCATTGGCAGTCCAGAGCCAAGCATACACCACTACGAAAGGTGAAGAAAAATATGTGTCATGACATTTTCTTGTGAAGAGTAGGGAGAACATCAGTGGCATAACTTCTAATCTATCATGGTTATTTTCATTTGTTTATGTATTTGTTTGTCATTTTCATTTCATTTTTTTTTTTTTTTTGTTTTTGTTTATTTTTGTTATTTTTATTTGTCATTAAGGAGGGAAAATCATAAGTAGCAGTCCAATAAACGAGAGAGGGTCTCTGAGAGCAAAGATTTGAATTTACAAAAAAAACATAATCGAAGAAGAGAGAAAGCACCTTCAAGCTTTTCATTAATTTGATTTAATTGTCCCCAATTTACAAACGAGTCATTTTTTTCATTTTGCATATTATTTTTTCGAATATGGCCTATTAAATGTATGCATAAATATTTCTCCATGGAAATTAACCAGCTGGTAGGATACTCTAAAGTACGTCTTTTCGATGAAGTGCAGGCCCTCCCATGACGATTGAAATTTTTTGCTGTGGTAAGCAAGAATAGGTCTGTGGAGTACTAGAATAAAATTGCTGATTTAAAATGTTTTTAGATGAACCATTTTGTAATGGGGTCATATAATTTTCATCAGATACAGCTCCAAATTTTATCGATCATGCAAGTGTTTGCCTTCCAAATTATCTAGTTCTTTGGGCTGTAGTTTCACATATTCTTCTTCCGTTATTTTATTTGTAACTACTACTCTGAGGGAGGACAGTTGCATCTCAAGTGGAAGTACATCTTCAGGCCCATACACTAGGGCAAATGGTGTTGACATGGCAGTGTTCTATATGTGTTGTGGTAGGCCCACAAAGCTTCCTCAAGCTAATCTTTCCATGGTCTTCTTTCACCATTTAATTTCTTTTCCAAGATTTGAGCCAAAGTTTTGTTAAATGATTCAAACAAATCCTTAACTTTAGGGCAAAAGATTAAAAATATTTCCAATATTTACCACATCTCTGGATGAAATTGTTTATTTTTGTGCTCTTCAAGGCCATCCAATTGTGTGAGATTATCTATTGTAGCACCCTGAATCTGTAGAAATTTGGAGTCTTTAAGAACTAAAGGACGTGTTTAACTCTAACATCCCTGAGTGGTATTGTTGTTGCTCAATCAGAGAAGTAATATGTAGTGGTCAAAATAAACTTGTGGCCTATAGATGATGGAGGGTATATAAGGCCCACTATTTTTCTACCCCCAACATTCGATCTGACATGACACAATTGTAGGGTGTAGCATGTTCAGAGGTTGGTGTAAGACCACCTCATGCACTTGGCATTGGTGACACTCTTGGAAGTTTCCAAGAAATTTGGTCATAATTGTCGACCAATAATATCTCAATCTTTTTGTTTTCATTTTCATTTTAGCCCTAACTAGTGTGCATTGTAAAGGTCTGAGTCGACTTCCTTAACAATGTCTTGAGTTTCAAATTTTCTAAGACACCACTACATTTGGTCAACAGGCATGCGTTAGAAAAATTTGTTTATTAGAGTGTAGGACAATGTCGACTGCTTGATTTGAATTGTTGTAAAACTTACTTCTTATTATCTTTCAATCTATAAATATTCAATGAATGATTGTCACCAATCTCTTTTTTCCTTCTCAGTAGCTGTTACTATCACATCGACACCAATCTTATAAAGCCTGTCCATGTCTATTTTAGAGAGGACTTGTCGTAAACTATAACATTGACCTTTTTCATGTAGGTAAAATCCTTAGCAAGCTTTTCTAAAGCATCTACCAACTAGTTGTCTCTCCTTGGAATTCAAAAAATTATAATGCCCGAGATTTGTTCCAATAGGTTCATTGTGTGGCAAATGTACTGCTCAAGCCTTAGTTTTAAATTATTATACTTTCTAGAAACATGGTTAATGTTGAGCTGAGAATCACAATAAATTTTAATGCCCTTGATTTATATTAATATTACAAATTTGAAGCCATATATGAGTTCCTTATATTTTTCTGTATTATTTGTAAATTACTCAGTCAAGTGGTAAGAGAATGAAAAGATTGCTTGGTCATGATTAATGAAACCTACCCCTTGCTTTGTCTGGTATAATTGTTTGCTTGTCCTTATCTTTATAAGCAGGCAAATCATCATTAAAGTATAGTCCCCATTGGTAGATGTAGGGGTCATCAAGCTCTAATTCTTGTTCATCAAGCAGGTCATTATTTTAAGGGGACCCCATTGATATTGGGTGTGCTGCTAGAAAGTCGGCTAGTATCTATCCTTTAACAACACATAAGGTCATACATGTTATGATGAACTAGAGCAACATCATTATCCACTTGGCCAATCTTCTAGAGAGTGACGGTTGAGTCATTAGGTACTGCAGAGGATTTACTCTTGAGAGAAGGATCACCTTATGAGAGAGCATGTAGTGCTTTATCTTTTGGATGATGAAGATCAAATCTAAGTAGTGCTTCTCAATTACATAATACCTTATTTTGGATGGATTTTGATTATGAATCAGGTAGTACAATGTAATTTACTCACCATCATTATTGACTTGGGCTAGCAAAGCTCCAAGGGAGTCATCTAAAGTTGTGGTGTAGAGGATTAGAGGCCTTCCTGAGGTTGAGGACAATAGAAAAAAAGGTGTTGTTAAATATTGTCTGATGCTTTAAAAAGCATGGTGACTTTTTTTTGTCAAACACAAATTTGGCGTCTTTTCTAGCTTAGGTGGTGTTCAGTTGACACCTACCTGACAAATTAGATATTAAATGTCTTGTAAATGCCAAATTTCCTTAGAAATACTTTTTTTGGGTCAAACTCTTCGGAGGAGGCATATTTAAGATCACTTTAAACTTAAGAGGATCAATTTAGATTCAACAATGATGGGCAAAAAATCTTAAGAACATCTCAGAGCTGATACCAAAGGCACACTTTAAATGATTCATCTTAAGATTAAATTTTCATAATCATTCAAGGACAATACTTAAATTTTACACATGGTCTTTTTTTTTACTTCTCTTGACAGAAAAGTCATCACGTAACACTAAATCTAGTTGTGGATCACTTTATCAAAAATCCTTGACATAGCCCGCTAGTATATCTCACCAACATTCTTCAGTCCAAAGGGCAGTATCTTATAACAGTAAATTCTGTTTGGTGTTTGAAATGTTGTATTTGGTTCATCTTCTAGAAACATTTTAATTTGGTTGTAGCTTGAAGATCCGTTCATGAACAAGAAGATCGTGTGTGTGGATGTAATATCTACGATCAACTCAGTGATCAGTAAGGGGAAATCATCCTTTAAACATGCTCTATTTAGCTCTCTGAAGTTGATGAAAAACAAAATTTGACCGTTTTTCTTTTTATAGGCACTATGTTCGCTAGCTAAGTTAGATATTCTTCTACTCATATGAAGCTAACATTGATTAATTTCTTAACCTCAGTGGTCACCTGTTGTTCAATTTCCACGCGCATTCTCCTTAGAGCTTACTTTACCTGGACTGCAGTTTGATTTATCTTAATTCTCTAAATCTCAATTCTATAGAAAATCAATTCATTTCATTATAGCTCAAAGTGGTTCAATCTTTATATTCTTCTAGTAGTTTGGTTATTTATCTTGCTTCAGTGTCATAGAGTAGCTAGCATATGAATTTTGGCCTTGGGTCATCTTCAGTCACAAAATTAACTTCACTTAGCTCGTCTACTGTTAATTTAATTCCTTCTTCAAATTCTGGTAGTGCATCTTCAATCATAGGCTCCTCAGAATTGTTGGGCACTTCCGCACACTCAACATAGGGATCTTTGGTGTTAATAATACAAAATTCTATGTCACCCAGAGGTCTTACTGTACTGAATCCAACACCTTCTGAATTGGTGTTTACTTATTGGTTGTTCCACAAATGTTCAAAGAGTTGGGACTGCTATGTCGACTACTATTTTGAGAAAAAAAATCATGTTGAACAAGCTTTTGAACATATGGGGAAAAACGTTAAAAAAGAAGTTTTGTTAATTCTATGAATTTTTTTTCTATTTTTACATTTGTTTCAAAACTAGAAGAGGAGGAACTAGAACTTAAAGGGTTAATAACCTCACTATCTACTTCTATGAGCACAAAAATTTCTATTTTAATTGAGGAAATTGGAGTTAGGTTCATAGCCTATATATTGTGATTGATCCTTTCATACATGGACTCATACTCTTTCTTTTCTTTTTTGTCCATAAGTGACATTTTCAATTGTGGATGTTATTGAGTCATTTTTTTCTTTTTCTCTTTCTCTTTATCAAAATTGGAGTATAATATGATATTGATCTTCAAGGCAGTCTTAATTTTGACAATGTGGTTTTCTCTCCCTCGTTCTCATCCCCAACCTTAACCTCAATTGCGAGTTTTATGGGAGTCTATGCACTTTGGTTGCATTGCGTCATGGTATTCCATTATTTTATTTTTTTCTTCCTTGCCTCCTTCTTTAATTTTCTTAATTTTATCCTTTCCTCCAGCATGTCTGAGAAAACTATCTTCTTCTGTGGGCCACAGTAAGCAGTGTCTTCATGTATACGAATCTCATGTACTGAGAAATGTTGTAGATCACATTTAATGCAGTATTCTTGTCTCTCAAATGGGTACTTGATGGACTAGTGCAATGATGATAGAATCATATTGTATTCATGGAGCCACAGTCAACCAAGCAAAAAAGTTGAAGGACGTCTCAGACATGAATTTTTGTCATTGTCACCAAGTTACTGATTTTTGAGAGAAATGTGATTAAACCCACATCCCTTTCTCCTGGTTGATTAAAGACACGTATCATCATCTTGTTTGTTCTTAGCTTATGGGCATTGATTTCTAAATATGTCAGTGTTCTCAGATTCATAATGTTGATTGATGCACTGGGGTGAATAAGCACCCTTGAGTGCACGTTTTTGTCAATGTTTACTAAGTAATATAGTGGGCTATTATGTTCATTCATTCATAGCAATTGATCATCATCAATGAATGCAATCTTGGTCAGCCTTTCCAACGAATAATCCTCATCCGTGGAAGTACTAGTAAGTTGAGCTATGAAGTTCTCAAGATCTAAAAGAGCTTTTACCATTAACTCCCTCTATTCCTCAGAGAAAATCAAGGAATCATAAATGCTCAACATTTCTTGTAGTTTCCTCAAATGGGCTAGGATATTGTAGTCCATCTTATTATGAGAGTTGTTAGTGTTTTCTTGAATTGGCCTTTCATGTGTTAGATGAATTGCTTCCTCAGGCACGACCACTTATTTTCTTTTTTCTTTGAGGGATTCTCTTGGTGGTACAACATTTTGGCTCCACAATTTTACTTCAGTTATTTCCTCCTATTTTTGTGCCAAAAGTAGTGCTTCCAAATCTTTTATCTCTGAGCCTGATGATTCTAATTTTATGGAAATCGGTGCTCCTTACAACTCAAGAATAACAATGTAATCTTCAATTTCGTTGTCATTATTACCATTATTATTTTCATTTTGATTTTTGTTGGACCCATTGAGATTGTGTATGATTTGAGAATTTTTTAAGGGATTGAAATTGGATTGATTGTTTACAGAGGAGTCATCATCAAAAATAGAAAAAATGCAACTGAAATTAAAATGCTTTGCATTAACCATCCCTTGATGGATAAAGAAAAAGTCATACATAATCAATGTATCAAGACATTTCTCCCCCAAATTTGAGACAACAAATCTAAAAGAATGAACAAGGATAGAAAGACTATGAGGTATAAAAGGAATAGCAACCCATACACTACAAGAGTCTTTGATCCAATCGGCTTCACCTTGCTTTTTTTGGAAGTGGCAGTTTCAAGGTTGCCGCTGAGGCTAATGTGGCTTCCTTCAAGCTGAGGACCTTCTTGGAGGAACTGGTCCTAAATATGTTCTATCCGTCTTCATCTTTGTAGGGGTCGACAGGGACAAATTTATCAACTGAGATACATTGATCAAACCCTTTTTGGACACTTTAAAATAATTTTTAGCAATGACTATATTTCGTTCCTTGAAGTTGTATTCCAACAAGTCCTTGAAGATGAAGCAATCCTCAATCTTGTGTCCAAGCATCCTGTGGTAGGCACAATATTTGGGTTGTTCTTCCATTCCAACCTTCTCCGGCCTTTTAGCTTTAGGCAGGCTGAACTCCGGTATCTTCAAAAAATTGTGGAATATCTTAATTGGATCTCTTTGTTCATCAACTGGGCTACATTGGTTGCTTACCCTTATCAACTATAGAGAAACTAGTTGATTTCTTCTTGGAAGCCCTTGATGGCTTTGGTTTCTCTATTTTCTTTGTCAAACTTAAATGTTTTGCCTTGTCTTGCAAACTTGTAGGTTCATTGAGCAGTATCACAAATGCATTTTTTGCAAACCTCTTGAGAATGAATGCCACCTGTCCATGAATGCATTCGATCAGAACTTTGATGGCACACTATTTCAAAAGTTGTGGTTCACACTTCATGTTGAGGTTCCTCCACCAAAAGTCATAATCAATCAAGGCTCTCCTAGCTTCTATTTTTGTATGTTATATCATCGATTGTAATATGGTGCTGGGCTCTAGGGAAGCACTGGAAGAATAGATTCTTTAGTTTTGCAAAGGTATTGATGGACTCATTAGGAAGTCTGACATAATAGTCAAAGGTGACACCGGTAAAGCTACTAAAGAATTGGTGAAACAGGAGAGCATCATTACCCCATTGTTACAAAAACTTGCCCAGATGTGTGCAACATGATGATGAGGGTTTTCTATCCTATCAATCACCTTGAAGAAAGATGGCACAAAGCCCTTATGATATTGGACAAAATCAAATTCCTCTATGTAGGGTCTACCCCTCGGAACAAATGATTTGGGCCTCACCTGGGCCATTGTTTTCTTGACTTTCTATTCAACTATCTGAGTATTTTCTTTTTCGAGTATCCTGCTCTGGGTGGTATAATTTTTTTTATTGTCTTATTCTATCTCATCTGATTCTCTTTTATCATCAAGGATATGTACCACCTCTATTCGAATGGTGTCAATAGTGGGTGCTTGTGGTACTTGAGGTAGGTTGTGCAATGTTGCCAATGTAGTCATCATTTCCTTGACTTTCTTCTCGAGATGGCTGATTTGTTCATCTCATTTTTGTTTCATGCTATGTAATTCTTACAAAAAATCATCATAGCTAGTTGGTGTTACTTATCACAAATACAAAGTGGCTCATTTCTACATATATTAAATTTAGCAAACTCTTCCTCCATGTCATCAAGGGAGTCTCCTTTTTTTTCTACCAACATCTGTCTAACATTTGCACATAACTTCTCTAGTTTCTACACAATCAAATTGGTGTGACTTCTTCGATGAGTCTCCTCTTAAAAACTATCCACTAGATTTGTATGTCATATTTTCATAATATCATAGACTTCCTCTTAGTGTGTATGCCTCCATATTTTGTTTTTAGTATGGGATGAACTTCCTTCGGTGGCATGAGAATGTAATATGGGAGGTTATGATCTCTGGCCTATAACAACAGTACAACCAGTTTTATACTTAAGGAAGCCTTTTTGGCCCTCAATAATAATTCTTCATATGATGGTGGAAAAGTGGATGGTGTCTCAGGCTACCTTTGGAAGGAGGATGAATGGGCTCCATCGGGATAGTGGTAGTACATGTCAAATTAGGTCGTAAGTGAACCATAGAAGAAACCTGAGTGAAGTAGCTACAATCGATTAGCATTCAAGGAAAATCTTGATGAGGACATGTGGTGAATCGATTATGTGATAACTATGAACTGGTCTTTCATTCTCGAGAATTTTTCTTTTCATCTGTGGGGAGACAGCACACCCCATCTTGTAAAAAAGTTGAGAGATCGAGCACCTCCTTTTCTAAGAAAGCTTCTCAAAACTGGTATGAACCATAAAGATAAATAAGATCTTCTTCTTCTCTTATTTGTGGTGGATGGATCAGGATGCATTGATGAAAGTCTTATTAACACGTTCCTAACCATGAGCAACAAAAAATGGGTAGAACCAAGTTCCTCCTAAGAGAGAACGGTCCTCAGAAAGTCCCATTTTGTTGAGCTCATCAGCTTTCACATTGTTGTTCTTATTTTTCTTTTTTTATCAAGTAGGCCGGCTCGTGTTTCTCTATTGAGTATGGGTAAGCAGCATAAATTTGGAGCTACAACCAATCTCAATAATAAACAACAGTGAAACAAGCACTTCTTCTGCTTTGATGATGATGGATTTTACCTTCTGATCAGTCTTTTTGGCTTTTATGATAAGGAGATGATAATGGCCTTAAATTCCTTTTATTATTAGAAACTCTCTCAAATAGAGTCATCCTTAATGAACGGAACTCAAGGTCGTACCACAAGTTGAATTCAGTTGATGGCTCTGTAACCCTTGCAATAGTTGTCTTGACTATAGTGTGAGGCACATTTCCAAGTACTATATCAATTTCATCAAATCTATACCCCAAACTTGATTAGCAACCCTTGGTAAGGAGCATCCTTGTAGGTTGGCAAGTTCTGTCCTTTGGAAAATGAAAAGACTAGCTTATGGGAATCCATTACTACATTTCTACAATTTTGGAAAGATTTAGAATGTTAGCCTGGTTTGTCTTTAGGACTTCATTCCACGCATTTTCTCTTTTTGCTTTCCCATAAGGTAAACTACGAGTTTTGTTTTGTTCTTTTTTCATCAAGTTTTAGTTGAATTTCATTTTATTGAAAGTTAAGTTTCACTTTTTTTGTCATTTCTATTTTTCAAAATTTTTTGTCATTTTTTTCAAACATTAAGATACTAAAATTTTCTTATTATGAACAATTTTGGGATTAAGCTGATGTCAATTATACTTTGCCCAAGAGTGAGTTGGGCAAAACATATCAATGGTTTTATGTTAAGGCATATCTCCCAGGCATGAGGAAAAGTTTAATAACCAGAGATGGGGAGAGAAGAAGTCCTAGTGGAGTCACCACTCTCCCCTTCTGCCCTTCAGTAGTCGTTCTTCAATTTGATGCATGTAGTTATCATTGATGTTGTGGAGTTGCATTTTTTTATCATATTACAACCCTTTCTCTTTAAAGAAATATCTCTCTAATTGTGTGGCTGGTCTAAAGAGAGAAGATATTAGAGTGCTAAGTAACCTGACATGCATTTATTTAGCTTCCAAAAGATAGCCAAAAAAACTTGACCCGAACTTATATTTAGTGGCTACTATGCAAAATTGAAATGTTATAAAATTTAGAAAATAGATTACACACTAGGATAACTACTCAATTATATGTATTGTTTCAAGTAATATAAGGTTTTATTTAAAGACCCCAATATCGATCCCATAGAGAAGAGTGGTAAGAAAGCCTTAGCTGAATCCTTGTCTACTACTATCAAGTCTTAGGTTGGAAGGTCAATTAAGATTGTGTTTTATCTAGAAACTACTTCTACATGCAAATATTAAATGTATGGATAACAACTATTCTTGAAAGAAGATATTAATTCTAAAGATACTTATCTGAATAAAATGGTTTGGAAAATTTTGAGATGTAAAAAATACCATTCTCAAGTGAACTGACCTAAGAAATTTGAAGGAATGAAATACATAGAATTTAATGTAGTAGTGATAAATAGGAGCGTACCTATTCTTTACTTCTTTGGATTTGTAATGAAAATTGACTAATCTAATGATGGTGTCGGCATGTATAGCTGTGCTGGGTAAGTTCTAGTCTCTCACTTCTAGATTACCCAGTGTGCCCTCTCTATAGGACCTAACAGTGTCCCTTAGTTTCAAACTCTAGACAAAATTGATAAAAGAATCTAGCTCGTCACCCTAGAAACATCAATTCTACGCCAATCAAATCTTATCTCCCTATCTATTTTGACTTCCCCTTGGACGATCGCTACTGCTCTTTCCAAAGTGATATGTGGCTCTACTAAGTTGAGAATTACACCGCCCTCCTAGGTCTTAACGCAATTACAACAAATTTTAACATTATAATAGGCCAAAATTGTAATATAAATAAAGTTCAAGCGAATACCGTCACATTCATCATAAAAATAATTCTAACATGCATTCCAAAACATTTATCCAAATCATAGCAAAGTAAAAGTAAATGAAAATAATGGTATAAGCAGTCAAAGAATTTTTTAGAATTTTGTACCAGCAAGGAACATATGTTTACCTACCACTCATCCATGTGTATAGATACACTTAGTATTCTATTAGTTTTGAGAAACTATCTATCATCTAGAAACTCCTAATAGAAATAGATCTTTAAATTATATTTCCGTAAAATTTTCATTGCCGCCCAAACTACTTCATCATAGCCAACCAGACAATGTGAGTGCACTCAGTTGTAAGATCACATCCCTTCCAAGTCATATTTTCAATTACAACAAATTTTAACATAACCTATTGTCACTTAAGTTATGTCATTAAAGTAAAGGAGGTTTTACTCATCACAAGAGATTGAAATTATTTTATAAGAAAATGAATTTTCCTACACATGTCATTACTTCAAATCAAAAGAAAATAGTAAGGAAAACTACTTATGAAGCATGGAGAGAACAAAAAAGAAAACTTTATAAAATCAAAGAAAATCCACTGGAAAGTGTTTACAACAATTACAAGATAATAAAGAATACAATACATAGTTGTTTCCCTCTGAAAGAAATATAAAAATCTCTTCAATAAAGTCTCTTGTCGATCCATGCTCCACTCATACAATTCCCTTACACATTTCTCTCAAACTCTCTCACCAATCTCTGTAGACATAATGGAAATCTACATCACCATTGACTCACACCATACTCTCTCTAAAATCCTTCTAAAATTTCTCCTAATACTCTCCTAATTACTTATCATGAGAGGCGCCGACCCCCTTATTCAAAGAGACATAAAAAATCCCTCTTCTCTCCTAGAGATGCATCTCTTCATCCAAAAGACACACCCTTTCACTTCAACATACACATCTCTTCATCCAAGAGCCTTTGCAATTGTCTAGATTCATTTAATTACTCCATGGGGGCGTGCAAGCCATTCAAAAGCTTTCAGAACATCCTAAAACCACCAAAATTCGTCCAAAACTGCCCCTGAATATTTTATGTCACCTAGGAGCCATTTTTGGCACCTAGACACCATTTTCTCGTCATCAATGGTGCTTGGGGGCCATTTTTGGGTGCCTAGGTGCCACCCTGCATGTTGCTTCACCGTTTTGCCTAGTTTTGCTCGGATTCAACTCTGTTCACTCCATTTCAACTCCGTTTCGCTCCAAAATGTTATACCTACAAAAAAAAGAATGAAAATAACCTTTATTTAAAGTGTAATTTTATTCAAAAACATGTGATAAATATAAGGAAGATTAATCATAGAAAGACATTGAAATGTGTTAGGTCAAAATTTTTTTGTTTGCTCATTTTGACTCTAAATCCCACCTTTTTTGCTCCATCTTCTCCAAAATTCTATTTCTTGTACCTGGAACTAAAAAAATACAAAATACCTTGCTTTAAAGTGAAATATCATAAAAAATGTGCAAAAAATGAAAATTAAATATATATTAAAAATATGTAATTTTTAAGTGGATCAATTCCCCGAAACTTAAACATTATTTGTCCTCAAGTAACACTATAACTTTAAAAACAACAATAGTTAACCTGTGGTAGTGGGTTTATTTTTCGAGATATTTAATACTTTATTTTAAAAATTTTATCGTCAAACTTAGAAGAATTTCTAGTAAAGCCGATGATATATAAGGTATCAGAACATTTAGTATTAAATTTTGGAATACTTATTTTCTATTTAAATCAGACATAATTTAAATTTCCCCAAACTTTGGGATTTTATAAAAAATATTAATTTCAAAGTTTATGAAATCTATATTGAAAGTAATTTTTACTAATACTTTTAGAAATTCAATAAAATAATTCATCTTAAGTTTTCTTCCTTAGAAAAACTCAAGTGAAACAAATTTTTAATTAGGTTATATTCCTCAAGCTACAGTTGACCTCACTTTTGACTGAGGTCTAGTTTCTTCCTTAGAAACCTAGAATCTAGCCATATGACTTTCCTATTGACTATTCCTAAAAGACTAGTAACCCTCACCATTAGAAATTCTAAAACTCTTCTTTGCTCATCTTGAAGTGTCACATGTTGGTTCTAACCTCTAGCATTTAGTAGGTGAGGCCAATATGGGGGAGCTCAAGAAGAGTCCCCTAAAAGGAATTTTAGCATTAGAGTTAGCCTTGGGTGGTGTGACCTTGGTCACTCTTAGACACATAAACTTGATATCCCTCACCTGCCCTCACAACCTAAACCCTCAACCAAACATGCTTATCTTGATCCCTTACTCTTTTTGGACACCCATGTGGATGGTCCCCTAAACCATTAGCCCTAGGCCAAGGTTTGGCTAAGACCAACACATGGAAGATCCATAGTGGGAACTCTCTTGGTCTCATGGCTCAAAAAAGGGTAATTTTATGATTAACTTCCTCAAATGATCTCATCTTACCCAAATACCCAATTTCCTTTTGCCACCAAACTTTCTCAAAACTACCAAATTACCCTTGAAAACCCAAATTTTCAAAAATTACCCAAACTACCAAATTTTGTCCAAAAATATCCCAAAGTCTTTTAAACCACTGAAATTGCCCAAAACGTTCGAAAATTTCCAAAATTTCCAAAATACCCCTAACTTTGCCAAAATTACCAAAATGCCCTTGGTGGCCCAAATTTTCCCAAAACCTCCAAAAAAAGATTTCAAATACTTTATGAACCAATTTTGACCACCCATGAAGTCTATTTTGACCAATTTGACCATGTTTGACCAAAATCCCAATTTTGCCTTTCAAGGCCCAATTACCCCAAATCACCCCTAATTTCCACCAATTTGACTTCAATCTTCCTCAAATTCAATTACAAATCAAAATTCATCATGCCAAATTCTAATTGAAACTAAATTGAAGCCCAATTGAATCTAAGTTTAAATTTAAATTCCAAGCCCACTTAAAATTCCCAATTTTGACCATATGCTCAAATTCTCCTAAATTGGACCCCATAACCAAATCAATTTCCCCAATTTTGAGTTCTAAACTCCTCATAGAATTCCAATTGATCAATTAGATCCATTAATTAGCCTTGAACTAAACTCAAACCTCACTGAAATCCCACCTAAGTCAAAACACCCAACTTTTCCCTAAAATCCAAATGTCTCCAAACTGAACCTCATAACTCCATACTTTCAGCCCAATTGATATCTAAAACTCTTCATCACAATCCCTTGAACCAAGTTGAGCCATCAATTAAACTAAAATCAAACACCTTAGCCCAGTCTAAGACCAAGTCTAGCCCAAATGTCCTAAAATTGACCATGATCCAAATTCCACTAAATTGAACTTCCAAATCAATTCAAAATCACTCAATTCCTTTTCCATACGTCTCATGACAATCATACACATCAATTTGGTCAATCACTTGACCCAGATCTTATCCCAAACCCAACCTAAAGTGAAGTTCAAGCCAAAATCCCAAATATGAACCCAAGCCCTAAACTTGACCAAATCCATTCAAATTGGCCAAACCATGGTCACCACAACCAGCATTGGAGCCCTAGGAACCATGCTAGATCCACTTAGAAAAACCTAGTTGGTCCATGGACCAAGGGTCCCTTGAGTTAAGGGATATTCTCCTAAAAATGGCTAAACCAAATAAATCTTTGCCATCCACCATCAAGCCACCCAACTAATCGTCATTAAGTGTTCCCATGGCTCCCCTAACTCAACTAGCCACCAGCCCTGGCCAGGTCGGCTGGCCTAATCATCGTAAAACTCCAGTCTGAGAGCTCCATCTCCACCATATGAACCCAATTTAACTCATCCAAGATGTCTCAACCTGATTGGTCACTTACACTTTTCTTCCCTCCACATAAACAACTGATTGTACCCACTGTCCAGCCCTAGCCTCCACACTTTCCCTCTCTTTCTAAACACCACCCCCTTACAAAAAAATAAAAGTAAGTGCACCAAAAAATAGGGAAACTCTATCAAATTGCCTCAAGAGATCCTCACAGCCTTTCTAAGCTCAGTACAACCCTCTCTATCCACTTTCCCCCATTGTTTATGCTAAATTTTAGAGCCCAAAACTAAAGCATTTTCTGGCCATCTTTTAAAACTCCACCAAACTTCAAATTTATTTGCTCTTCAACATCCCCACTCCAAGCTAAGAAGATCCCCACTAAAAGCCCCATCTCCAGAGCACCATAACCTACCTCTAGGTTGAGGTTGCACCACATATTGGAGGATCTTGTACTCAGACAATTCATCAGACAAAAGTGACATTTCAAGGAGGTTCGCCAGACTTCATTGAAGTCTGCAAGTATCCAATTGAGGCCAAATCTCTTGGACAAAGTTACAGCTCATTTTCCTCCAAATTGAGCTTGATTTGGGCCTTTTTGAACAAAAGATTAATTTCATGCTTGAGCAACCATATAGATAGGTTCATCTAGACTAGATGAAGGTGTAGGAACAAACCCCATGCAGTTTGGTTGAGTGTAGAGAGAGAGAGATCTTAAGCCTAGAAGGTGGACTTTTCTCGGGCTAGGCTAGTTGGGGATGAAGACAAATGGTCATTGGATTTCTTGTGTATCAGATGGTGGGCTAGGATTACACCGAATGAGATAATGGAAAATAAAGCAAGGGCATCAAATAAGATGACGCAAAGCGATGCGTAACACTTTGGAGCTGCCTAGAATGATGTGGCTGTCGTGTGTTTAAGTAAGAAATCAATTAATTTTTTATTTATTTAATTAAAAAAAATAGAAAATGGACTATTTGAATTAAAAAAATCATAAAAATAAAATAAAATACCCTCTTGCTTAGTGAACAAAGGAGAATAATGTGGAATTAAAATTAAAATTATTTGACATGTCTGTGATATTTAATTAATTAAATACCCTCTAGACAATTTTAATTTTAATTACTTAAATATTAATCACCATGGATTGAAACTTTAGGGGTTGATTCGTCATGTTAAAAGGATTGTTCTTTTTTCCAAGGTCAGAGAGCATCTCTAGCTTCGAAACCCTAATTTTCAAGCCTAGTTGTCTATTTTTACTTAAAATAATTATATAAATTAAAATATAAATCAAAAAAATATGGGACTTATTTTATTAGGTTCCCAGTGCTCATACAACTCTAGAAAAAATATAAAATGTACTTTAACGATTGTACATAAATTTCTAGCCAATTAAGTGTCTAAAATTTAAAAAAAAATTAAATAAATAAAATATAATTCAAAAATTAACAAAAATGATTCCACACAATAAATAATGATTATTTTAACTCACTATAAAAATTTGAAACTCATTTTAATTAATTTCATCATTAAAGTCTATTTTATAAGTAAAATAGTATTTTTGCATTAAAATAATTATAATAAATTAACTATAATTAGGAAAATTATGAAAAGTGATTTTTTGAGTTCCTTGCAATGAGGGGCACTTAGAAAAAATAAAAATTATTTTGAAATAAGTAATTCATTTTTTAGCTACTTTTTGAATTAAAAATAATTAAAAATAACCAAAAATTGTAAAAAAATGAAAATGCTCCAAATTGTTCCTGATTGTTCTCTGCTGACTTGGGACCTTTAAATTTTTTTTCGTAACTTTTCTAATTTATTTATGCACTTTCAAATGCCAAAAAATCATTTTTCTTAATTTTCCGTTGAAATAATTATAATAAATAAAATTAGAAACACAAAAACTAAAATTGTATTGCTCTCAGTTCTCTAGACTTAGAGAAATTTAAGAAAAGTATAAAAAGTGGTTTTTGAAATTAAAATATATTTTCTATTTAATTAATCACTAAAATTAATAAATAATTATAATAATTAGAATAGAATTTTAAAATAATCATGAAATTTTGTCCAAGAGGTCCTCTAACCTAGGTAAACCTTCAATATTTTTTCCCACAAACAAAAAAATTAACTTTTGTTAACTAAATAAAGTAATCCTATTTTCTGTGTTAAAATAATTATATAAATTAAATAAAAATAGGAAAGAATCTCATTTTCTCGTCTGATACTTTAATTGACACATGAGTGGGGTACCATAAAAATTTCAAAGTTATTTGAGTTATATTTGATGAGTTTTGAAGTGGAGAGCCTGATGGGCAAAATGATGATTTTGAATTTTTATGCCTTAATTAAAATTTTGGATTAATCAAAGGGTAAATGTGTATACTTTGATCATAGTGAACATCCTTAGATGTTTGAAATATAATGGGTAAAGAGGTAAAAACCAATTTGTCACCTTTTCATGATAGAGGTAGAATCGTAACTTTATAAATTGTTATCACTTGGAAGTTAATTCAGTTGAATGATCCTAAGTTGTGGGCTTAAGCTAGGGAAATAATAATTCACTTATTTGAAGCCCCTAATTAGTGATTAAATGTAGCATCATCCTATAATGAGAATTGATCTCACTTAAATTGACATTGTAATTATTAAAAATTTATCCATGAAATATTAATGGGCTTAGTAGTGAGATAGATTTAATCCAAGATTTTTTTATGATATTTAGAAAAGATAATATAACTAATGACAAATATTTTTAACGCACTGCTGGCCCAACTCTGAATTTCAATTGGCTAAATTCCTTAAAAAATGAATCTGCCCTTAAAATTCTCCACTCACATAACTTATAAATGAAACATCGAGTGATAATTACCCACCCAAAAGAATAATTAAAGTATCTGAGTTTACTGATTATAGGGTGTATTAATTCATTGAAACTAAATCTAAATTTAGATGATTAATTGAATAACGTAATAAGATCAAATGAGCTCAAAATGTTTCAAAGGATTTTAAAAGTTGTTAAGGGTTATGCCCCGAACAATTTTAGGATATTCTGGATACTTCAAATAACAAGTGAACTTATTATTCTTTTTTCAACCAAATCATCCATTAAAACCTTTTGGGATCCACCAAGTTATGACCTAAGACTCGGTAAATACACCTTAAACTAGTTTTCTCCAATTCTATTCCTGCAATTTACATAAATTTCCCGCAAAATTATATATGTGTTGTAAGTTCTAACATTTTAGTGGGAGTGCAAGAAGATGACAAGTACGCATTTACATTTTTTTTAATGCAATTACCTTTCTTTTTACTTTAATGCATTTTCTTCCCTGAACTTTTCTTACATGCAAAACCTTTTTTCTTAAAACTGAAAATTACAAAACCATTTTTTTAAATTAAAAAACATTTTTCAAAAACAACAAAATATGTTCTTTTGAATTTACGAGAGCCTCTCGAATGAGGTAACCCACTGTTGCTAATGAGATCTCCCCAGCTTAAATGAGCTTAACAACTCATTTAAGCTAAGTAGATTCAAAAGGAAAGAGTGGTACCAGAATGAGGGAACCATGAGATCCTAACTACTGTTTCTCTAATCAAATTTAACCCACCCCACCCCATATTGATTGAAAATACTTGTCATTTAAACCTTTTGAACTTTTAGACTTTAGGACTGCTACTTCACCGAGAAGCTTGGAGCTAACTATGAAGGCAACATTCTACTATAATAAATCTTTCCTTAGAATTAAATAAAATGCAATAGAATTTTGAGGTCCTTTGTCTAGTGCAACATAAATCCTCACCTTACTTTTAGGCTTTTGCACAATCATGTTGTGCAATTTTAGACCTAACTCATTTTAGAATTTTGAGGTTCTCGTTTGTTTCAACATAAATCCTCCAATCTTCCAAACTATTTATATGATTGTGTCATGCAAATGTAAGCCTAAATAATAATAATTGGCAGGATGAAATATTCAATAATTTCCTTTTCGAAATTGAAGCTATTCCATAGGATAGCTTGGGAATTCTTTGAGGTTCTCCTCAGGATCCATGAAAACCCCTAGTTTTCTCTCTTTGGTTTCCCTAACAATGTTCCACATTTAAGTCTTTTCCATTTGAGGCTCCTTTGTCCGATCTATGAAAATTTCTACCCTTTAAAATTCTTCAAGTGAATATTTTCTTATCTAAATCGAGAGTTTTCTAGGTGATCTTGATCATTTAAGATGTAATTGACTATGGAGGCTTTCCCTTATAGGAAAGTTTAGATGCCAGCCTTAAATAAACCCTATCTAATTATTTATATTGGATAAGGGAACTTGTCGATCAAAATAAAGGTTGGTAGACTAAAATGAATGTCATATTTTTTTTGGTTTATTTAATCGAGCCTCATGGATAAGTAATATGTCTATTCCTTGGGATATGTATGTTACTTGTGGTGTGTGCTCGTTTATTTGAACTATTGTCTATATCGGATCAGATCGATCTCATATTTCAAAAAATTAGACTATTACTTTCAAAAATAATATATATATCTATAGTAAATATTTTTTTTTCAAAAAAAAAGGTGACCAACAATCTTTTGGCGACTCCGTTGGAGACTAGTTTCTCTCTCCATTGTGATAAGAAAGTCTCGTGTTCATACATCAGTATTGTGCCCAATTCTCTCGTGGACTAGATTACTCTTCTTCCATTGAAATGCTTTGTCATTTCTTTCTTGAGCAAGTAAGGTTAACCCTTTTGGATTCCAGGATTATTTGTGACCATCTTTAAATACAAAGTTCAGGAGTCCTTTAGAAATTTATCTTTTCGTGTTGTGTTGACCCCCAATAGGTGTGTTGGTGGACTAGTTCCACCTAGGAGATGTGCGTTGTGAAGTTGGTCCTACAGTAGGTTCATAAACATCACCGTTTCCTTGTATCTTTCGGGTTTGTTTAGCTATTTTACGAATCAAGCCAAGTCATTACTTCTCTTCACCTCGTTTAATTTTTTTAATCAAAACTCTTTAAAACTACAATCACAAATAAACAAAAAATTTGAAGAATGGAAATAAGAAAGGATGTGCCCAGTCCATTGAATGACCTTTGTTAATTTTTATTGTTCACACGAAAATTATAAAGAAATGGTTGATATTAAACCTCAAAACCTTTTCCTTTTAAGTCGCAATGATGGCATTCCCTACTCTCACTTTCTCTTGCAACATGCCTACTAGCCGCTATGCCTGCAATATTACACTGATGATCAAGTTTCGAGTTGGGTTTGATGAACTTGAGGTCGTACTTGGCAAAGCCCCATTTGTCGTCATGAAGGTTGCTGCTTTAGAAGTTCAAAAGTAGTCCATTCAATTCAATTTGAACTATACCCAGGACTTCCCTTCTTATAAGAAGGCAAAGGTCACTAGCTTTCCAACACTTGTTAATTATGTCGTCCTTGCATCCGTCTGCTCAAGAGTCATTACACTTACTACCACTAGATTCACTGTTACTATGCCTCTCATGCCATCTTTTAACGTAAAAGAGGTTATGATTGTAGATGATTCAGTTTACAGATTCACTTCCCTACCGTCAGTATTTGAAACTTGTTTCGGTTAGGAGGTTAAGCTGCTAAATATGTCGCAAAGAAGAAACTGAAATAAAAAAATTCAGAGGGTCGCCATGACCCAGGCTATAAAGATAGTCCCTGTCGATGAGATACCTCATTAGGATAAACATGAATTGTCTGAGGTTACTAATCCCGACTGTTTATTTGCAATAATATAATAATGTATTTGATTTTATTTTTCACTTATCTTTCCTTACTTTGCAATAGTACCACGAACGTGATCCTGGAGTAAATAAGAATTTAACTTATTAACTTAATATATATTGGTATACTACGCAAGTATACGTATTGTCAAGTAATACAGGACTTTCTGATTAAGCCCCGAATATCGAACCCATATGTAGTGTTCTCAATATGCACGTTTAAATAACAAACTTTCTATTTCAAAAAGACAATTACCTAAACTATAGATGTTTTTATAGTAATTAAAATTCAAGTCTTTTTTATATTTTTGATATTTTGACAAAACAGAAGCAAGTTCTAAATATAACTTGAGTTTATGCAAAAGAAAAACACTGAATATGAAATATCTTTCTTCTTATCATGAATCAATAATAAGTATGGGAATTCTGTTGTGGAAGTATTCAAATTGTGTTGTACAAAATAGGAGCAATATTATTCTTTACCCTGACTAGAGATACTATAAAGAATAATGACTAATTTAAAGTTTGAATAGTTCTGAAGACCGACAAGGCATGGAAGATACCAGCTCTCACTCTAGAGTTCCCTTAATTCCTTCCACCTTGGGGCTAGTATCTCGTATCAAAATATAAAACAATAAACCAAGTTAAGGGCTTTAGCCTATCACTATAAAGTCCTCTAAGTCAACATTCTCATTCATACAGCATCATGTAATTCTTTCTAATTATTGACTAAGACAACACCAGCCTATATCTTACATGTTTTCATAATAAATTTTAACATCTAGATGGGCCAGATCAAGAAATAAATGATGTACATGGAATGAAATCATCACGACTTCTTCCTACATTAAAAAATAATACTCTCCACAAATTCCATCCAACACTATAATTTCTTATCATTTTATGGGAAAGATAAAAAAAACTACTCAGAATCCATGGAGAAAACAAAACCACACTTTAGTTTAAAAGTAGAAATCATTGTCAACCAACAAGAAGTCTCGATTAAAACTAAAAGTCGTTTAAAAACAAAGATAAAAACTTATCTTAAATCCTCAACCAAGCTCTTGAAGTTCTTTTGAATTTCTTATCTCTTACAACACTCTTAACTCTCACAATAAAACTAAAAACAAAAAGGATAAAGTAAATTTGTGCTGCCTGAACAATCTCTCCAAAAGTTCCTCCACGAACTATTTCAAGAACTTCTTAGGACTCCCCATTTTTCTCTCAACTTCCTTCTTTTATAATTTTCCAAGAGGTGCCTTAGTATCTCTTCAAAATGTGTCCTGATTTGATGTAATTTCTAAGGGACGCCTCCTTCTTCAAGTCTTTTAACCATACTTTCATTTCTAATGGTCATAACCACTCTCTTTAGCCAAAAGATGCCTCAAATGTCCCTTCAAAATTCAGCAAAATTAATTAACCCGTCAAATAACTGCCTCTGATGCTTAAATGTGGGACCTTTGGCGCTTAGGCGCAGCTTTCTCATTTTTACCAGTGTTTAAGCACTGGATCTGGTGCTTAGGCGCCAAAACACTTTTACACCATTTTCGTATTTTGGCTCCAAATTTGATCTTTTTTCACTTATTTTAGCATTTTTAACCTTTCTACTTGTACCTTAAAGAAAAACACACAAATACCTTCCATTAAAATGCAATATCTAAAAAAATAGGTATAAAAATGTATCTAAGAACACTATATATTTTAGGTGTATCAAAATCCCCCAAACTTAAAATGTTACTTGTCCTCAAGTGAAACTTCAATCTTTAAGAACTAAATAAGTATGATATGTATATGAGTTTCTTTAGGAGTTACTAAAATTTAGATGTAGAAATATAGTTTTTCAACTTAGAAAAAATATTTAGTACATGAGACCTACTGAAAGTTTAGAAATTTTTAATGTTAAGAAATAAGAAAGTATGAGTTCCTCTCTAATTTAGAAATATTATAGGTTTTACAAATATAGAATTTAGTCCTTACATTATCTCCATTTAAAAAAAATATTAAGAATATTTTTATTTAATATATTATATCCTTAAGCTTAAGAGTTTCTCAAGTCTTCTATTTTAAAAATATCAAATGTGGAACAGATTTTTATTAGGCACTAATCCTCAAGCTTCTCCTCCCTTTTTTTTCTTTTTTTCTTTTTCTTTTTCTTTTTTCTTTTTCAGACAATGATTACTATATCAGGATAGGCCTTTAATAGTTTTGAATTCCACTTCTCATTTCCTAAAGCAAAGTCTTGATATAAATCTTTTACTTATAAATGTAATAATAGTTTTGAAAATTATTTGTAATAAAAGAAATTTAAATATTAAAAATAAAAGTATAAATTTTTAAATTTTTCAAAAATTCATTTTTTCTTACTAAAGATAGTTACACTATATTTAACATTTTCTACTCTAAAAATTTTTAACTGAAAGTTTTTCTTCATTACTATGACTTTTAACTAAATTTTCTTACTCATCGTTATAATCAAATTTTACTTCCCTAATATAACTTCATATACATGATCATTTCTTTTTTCATATCAAATTCACTTGTAGCACATTTGAGAAAAAATAAAATTCAAGTTTTGATAATATTTTTCATTCCCCCCTCCCCCCCAAACTTAAATTTTTAACAAGATTAAACAGTTTAGCAACAGTTACTCATAAGTAGGAATAAAAATTGAAATAACATGCTTACAGGAATTTTTATATCCTAATTATACAAATATAAAACTAAAAATAGGAGTAAAATAAATTTTTGATCAATTTTCTATCATTTTAGCTTTAATTCAACATGTAGTGGGTACAGACATAAAAACAAACAAACACACTAACTTTGATTCATAGTCTTAACTTAAAAAAAACACACTAACAAGATAAAAGAAAAATATAGGGTAGAAATTTTATGAAATTAAATATTAAAATTAAAACTAGCAAGATTTTCAACTTTTCAAAAGACATAGAAATAACTTCAATCCTAATTAACTAAAACACATTACTCAACACACAAAAACCATTACTACCCTAGAATTTAAAACAAAATACTAACAAAATACAAACATCACAATAACAATTAAACAAAAAAAAGTCTAACACATCACATAGTCTAAACAAGTACACAAACTCAAATGTCTCAAGTTTACACCACGTAGTCTATCACATATTACAAATATAAAAATAACTTAGTCCTCCTCCTCAACATCAGAATCACTATTGTTCCAGACATCTATAGCTACATTATCAGGGTATCTTAGATATGAAAGAAATTCCCCTCCTTGATTACCCCTAATGAGGCTTTCCAAAGATTAGTGAAATTTCTCCTCATAATCACGATGTCTTCTAGCATACCCATCAATATGATCTACAAAAATTTCTAAATTTCATACCTTATCTATGGTATAATTAATATCATTCATCATACTCTGCAATAATTGATCCTGAGTTTCATTAGACTCACCTCTAAAAGTAGATGCTCGTGAGGTAGATGGTCTCAATGTAGAAGCGGCAGAGGTGGATGCAGCAAAGGTCGACATTCCATAGCTTCTATAAAATCCTCCTCTCCAACAAAAAATAGAGTGCTCAAAATATGATTTCGCATTTATACTTGTAAGTGTCTTTAGAGGCAGCAACACTTCTTCCCAGCTATCATATCTCACACCAGTCTGCTCACATAAAGAAAAGATCAAGGAAGCAAATCCCAGACCTGCAGTAGTAGCGGCAGTAACAGAACTGATGATAGTCTGATAAATTAAAACACCAATATTGATAAGCTTGCCTTCCTGAAGAGAATAATTCAACATTTCTCTCTCCCTCATAACTTCACTAAGATGATTCATCAGTGACAGATAAGCTAAAATAAAGTAGTGCCTCGCCTTTGATGGTGAACTTAACATTGAAGTAGAAAGGTTGACGCTCCTCCCATTAGTAATTTTCCAGAGTCCCCTTCCAACAGTCAAATATGAAAGAATCTCTTCTAGTTTTGTTTCAGTCGGACTACAGTTTGCATAAAAACATAAAGTATCAGACGATAAATGGTAGAACATATTGATTAGCTTTCGTGAAAAAGATACCAATTTGCCTCTGACCATGACTCGATTCTCTCCCGCCTCAGGAAATTTCGCTTAAAACTCCCGTACTACAAATATCACAACCACAATAGAAAAACAACAGAATCATTTCCATTATCGGTGAATGACCAAATCTTCCATCGATCCACTTGGATTTTTAAAACACCTCCCAGGAATCAATTTTCGTGACTGTAGAGCGTCACTATATCTATCCTGAGCTTTTGAACTCTCAAACCTGCTCGAATCAAAGTGGGCCTTTCCCTTACTCCTCTTCATTCTTGGGTCATTCTACAAATTTTACAAAATTCCATAATAACTTCAAAACTCAAGTCTAATCCACTAAACATAACTCCTATAAGCATAAACTACACTTTCTATGCAATTTCTATAGATTTTTTGTCACTTTTCACCATGAATAGTGATTTTTGGGTTTTTCTAAATGTACTCAAAACACATGGTGAAAATCCAAAACTTTTACAGAGAAGTGAAGCTCTTACCTTAAGAAATCCAAATCTAGCAAATTTGGCTCAAATCCACCAAGAAATCTTTATGAAAAGGTTTTCCCTAACTTCAAAATTGTGAACTCGAGAGGAAGAAGATGACGGTAAGAGTAAAAATGACAATTTTTGGGGTTATTTTTCACCTTTAACCATTCGCAAATTGATTTTCGTAAACATGTGCTTAAGCGTGGATAAGTGGCACTTAGTTGCTTGCCTCTTGGGTTACATCGCGCTTAAGCACAAATATGTGGCGCTTAGGCGCCAGTGCACTATTTTTGATATTTTTGAACTTAAGAAAAATGTATTATTAGCCTAATTATACCACCCCTAAATGGTCTTACAACACTTAAATGACTATTTTACTCTCCTCAAACTCTTCTCTCTCTCAAAATTCTCCAATATAAGTAATTTAATTCGAGGCTAAATTAACACAAATTTTCACACAAGCAAACACATATATTCATTTATGAACTATTAAAAGCAACATTCAACACATAATTCTCATTCCAAAGAGTCTCGGATGAGAAAATTTTCCTAAATACAAACACTAAACAAAAATACTCAATTAGACACATAAAAGACATAAACAATAAAAATAAGATTTAACACTAACACATAAAACAACAACTCCTAACAAACAAACTCTAACACTGAACTTAATTCCATTCTTCATTTGTTGGAACAAATTCTTGTCTTTCATTAGTCTAGAGTTAATAAAACAGATGGTGGTGATTAGCTCTGATACAATCTTCTTCAATCCATTTCTGCTTAAGAAACATCACCTTATCCGCTTGTTCTATATAACTAGTATGGCGAAATTGCATTTTTCATTTCCATCCAATATGCTCTAGATGTGCATTACTTCATTTACCTTTGTCTCAAGTAAAGCCATGTTAGTCTAAATTTAGTTGATCTTTTTTGTTATTCCTTCAATACAAATGGCTAAGAAACCTTTATACATCTCTCGTGCACTTTGACTAATGAATTTCTTCCTCATGGCATCTTCCTTTTTCTTTAAATCTATCTCCCATGAAGACATTTTATCAAAATCTCTCTTTCTCTTAGACTTTTAGGGCTAAAATTGATTCTGGGGTGAAATTTGATCACAACCTTCTATTTATAGCCCTAAATCCATCAAATAACCTCTAGGCACGTCATAAAACAACCATGAAACATTTAAGTTAAACAATTCGAGGTTAAAACTTCTAGAAATTGAATTTCACACATGCTTTTTAACATCTGCGCTTAGGCTCCGAATATTGGTGCTTAAGTGTCAGTGCTCAATTTTGCACGAGTCAACTTAATGTCCAAATACTCATTCTAGCACATCTAGATCACTAAATAGAATCTTAAAATCAATACTAACATATAATAGTCTCAAAAATACTTCCCCAAATTTTCTTAATCACACACAAACAACGTTGAAAACAAAAGCACACTGATAACTATGGGTTGTCTCCCACAAAGCGCTTGGTTTTACGTCGTCAGCCCGACGTAACCAGTGCTATTCTGGTTGACCTAAAATCATTCGATCGTTAAATTTACGTCGATCCCCTATAAAATAAGGTTTCAATCTATGACCATTCACTTTAAATAGTTTCTCACTTTTAGGATCTTTGGTATCCATAGCTCCATAAGAATAAACTTTCTTCACAATAAATGGGCTCATCCACCTGGACTTAAGTTTTCCTAGAAATAATCTTAACCTTGTATTATAGAGCAAAACTTGTTGTCCTGGCTGGAAATTTTTAGTAAGAATTCTTCGATTATGCCACATTTTCAACTTTTCTTTGTAAATCTTAACACTCATAAGACTCATTCCTTATATCTTCAAGCTCATTTAATTATAATAATCTTTTCTTATCAACATCTTTCAATTGTAAATTAACTCTTTATCAACCAATACGCTTTAAGATCAAGTTTAGTTGGTAAATGACAAGATTTCCCAAATATTAACTTATATGGGGACATTCCTATAAGAGTTCTATATACAGTCCTATAAGCCCACAAAGCATAGTCAAGTTTGACTGACCAATCCATTTTTGTTGGATTCAAAGATTTTTTCATAATCCTTTTAATTTCCTGATTGGATAATTCAGCCAAACCACTTGTCTGAGGATGATAAGCAGTAGCAATTCTATGATTTATATGATATTTCTTTAATAATTTCTCCATTATGGTGTTTCTTAAATGACTTCCCCCATTAGTTATGATAACTATTGGCATCCCAAATCTACAAAATATGTTTGTTTTAAAAAATTTTGCAACATTTTGAGCATCAGATCGAGTTAAAGCAACAACTTCTATCCATTTGGATACATAGTCCACTGCTAACAGTATATATAAATTCTCAAAAGATGGTATAAATGGTCCCATGAAATATAATCCCCAAACAAAAAATATTTCAACTTGTAGCATATAATTGAGGGCATCTTATTTCTCCTATTATATTGCCTACTTGTTGACATCTACACAAGTTTTCATAAAAGCATTAACATCTTTACAGATTGTAAGCCAATAAAATCCAGATTATAAAATTTTGTTTGTTGTTTTACCAACAACAAATCATCCCCTAAAATCATAATTATGACATTTTTGAATAGTTTCAAAAGTTTCTTCTAAAGATACACATCATCGAATAATCAGATCCTTTCCTTGTTTATATAAAAAAGGCTCATCCCAAAAATAAATCTTAGCTTCATATATAAATTTTCTCTTCTATTGGTATGACATTCCATAGGGTGTAATATCACTTATAAGAAAGTTCACAATATTGGCATACCACGAAACACGCCACTCGTTAATATTGCACAATTTTTCATCTAGAAAATGTTCTTTAATTTCTTTTTCAAAACAGGGTGGTTTTTCTATATCAAGTCTAGATAAATGATCAACAATTTGATTTTTAGTCCCCTTCTAATCTACTAATTCAAAGTCAAATTTTTGCAAAAGAAGAATCCATTTTATATGTCTTGGTTTAGCATCATTCTTTTTCATTAAGTACTTAATAACAAAATGATTTGTATGCACTATGTAATGAGTTCCAATTAAATATGATATAAATTTATCAAAGGCACATAATATTGCTAATAACCTTTTTTAGTTGTTGTATAACTAATTTGGGTTTCGTTAAGAGTTTTACTATCATAGTAAACTACTTTGAAAATTTTATCATATCTTTATCCTAAATCAACTCCAATAGCATAATCATTAGCATCACACATTAGTTCAAAAGGTTTTCCCCAATCTAGTGAAACTATAAATGGTGCAATGATTAATTTTTCTTTTAATAACTCAAAAGCTTTTAGACATTCTTCCTCAAAATTGAAAACTACATCTTTCTCTAGTAAATGACATAAAGGCTTAGCAATTTTCAAAAAGTCTTTAATATATCGTCTGTAGAATCCAACATGTCTTAAAAAATTCTTAATTTCCCTTACATTTGTTGGACAAGGTAAATTAGTGATCACTTGAATTTTAGTAGGATCTATTTCCATACCTTTTTTTGATATTTGATGTCCTAATACAATTCCTCCTGCTACCATAAATTGACATTTTTCCCAATAAAGGACAAATATTGTTTCTTCACAGTGCTTAAGAACTTTTGATAAATGTTCTAAACATGAGTCAAATGAAGTTCCAAACACGAAAAAATCATCCATAAACACTTCAATCCCTTTTTCAACTAAATCACAAAAAATTGTTATCATACATCTTTGAAATGTAGCAGGGGCATAACATAAACCAAAGGGCATTCTTCTAAAAGAAAATGTACCATAAGGACTGGTAAAGTTTGTTTTCTCTTCATCCATAGGAGTTGTTTTAATTTTGTGATAACCAGTATATCCATCCAAAAAATAAAAGTATTTATGTTCAGCTAGTCTATCCAACATTTGATCTAGAAAGGGTAATGAAAAATGATCTTTCCTAGTGGTAAGATTTAATTTTCTATAGTCATTGCATATTCGCCACCCTATGACTTGTCTAGTAGATAATAATTCATTATGTTCATTCATAGTCATAGTTACTCCTCCTTTCTTAGGAACAAAGTGAATTGGACTAATCCATGCACTATCTGAAATATGGTAGGTAATTTCAGTATCTAACCATTTTAAAATTTATTTCTTAAGAACTTTTTTCATAATAGGATTCAATCTTCTTTAAAGATGAGCCCTGGGATTGTAGTTTTCTTTCATATGAATTCTATGCATACAAATTGAAAGACTGATTCATTTAATATCAGCTATTGTCCATCCAAAGGCTTTCTTAAAATTTTTCAAAATGTTCATCAATCTTTGTTCTTCTTCCATCGTTAACTTTGAGGAAATTATAACTGGTAAAGTAGAGGAATCAACTAAAAAGTCACATTTTAAATGATCAGGAAGTAACTTTAACTCAAGTTTAGGAGGGTTTTCTATTGATGGACAAAATGATTTATCATTCTCTATGATGTCCAAAATTTCAAAACTTTCTCGAACATAGTTTGAATCTTCCTTATAAAGATCTTCACATTGATCTAATTCCTTTTCTTGCTCATGTTCTAAATCTTTTACTTCAAATTTTTCTTCATAATTAGTTTTGAAATGGCATTCACTCAGGTATCTTAGAACATCAATTCTATAGGATTCATCATCTTTGCCTTTTGCAGAATATTTCATTGATCTTGAAATGTTAAAAGTAACAGTTTGATCATTAACATGCATAGTTAATTCCCTTTTTTGCACATCTATCATTGCTCTTTCTGTGGCTAGGAAAGGTCTCCCCAAAAGTATCTCTTTATCTTTCTCCATATCCAGCACAATGAAATCAACAGGAAAGATAAATTGATTCACTTTCACTAGGACATCTTCTATAACTCCTTTTGGATACGTTATCAAATTATCTGCTAACTACAGAGTTACAGTAGTAGGGGTTATTTCTCCTAATCCAATCCCTTAAAAATTGATAACTGCATAAGTTTAATGCTTGCACCAAAATCACGTAAAGCTTTTCCATAAAATATGTCTCCTAATGCACATGAAATTGTAAGGGTACCAGGATCTTTAAGCTTTTCAGAAAGCTTTTTCTAAATTATAGCATTGCACTCCTTACTAAGTGCAACAGTTTCATTATCTTTAACCTTCCTTTTTGTATTGAGAATATCCTTCATAAACTTTACATAGCTTGGCATTTGTTCTAAGACTTTAGCAAATGGAAGATTAATTGTAAGCTTTTTAGAAATTTTCAGAAATTTTGAAAATTTCTTATCCAACTTCTGTTGATGAAGTCTCTGAGGAAATGGAGGTGGTGGTTTTTCCAAATCAATTTTCAGCAGAGAAATATGTCCTTCAGAATCTTTTGGAGCATCCTCTTTAGATTCTTTAATTTATTCTCTCTCTACTTCTGTTTCTATTTAAACCCTACTTTCCAACTCTCTTTCGCTTCTAAGTTGAACTGCTTTTACTTGCTCTTTATTCTAGTGTTTTGGATTTGTTTCAGTATTACTAGAAAGTGTTCCTTGGGGTCTATTACTTAATGAATTTACAATTTGTCGAAGTTGATTCTCAATATTTCTAATTATAGCTCGACCTTGTAACTGATTTCCCATTTGTAACACCACTTCTTCTATAGAAAACTTATTCTCCTTAAATTGTGGATTACTGTTGAAACCTAGAGGATAACTAGATCTATAATTATTATTCCCTTGGTTGTTCCATTTTCTCAATGGGTTTACTAGACTGTTCCCCCATTATTGATTATTACCACCCATAGTATTATTCCAATTGAAGTTGGGATGGTTATTCCAACCTTGGTTATAATAATTTAAATATGGGTTAACCTACTTATTATTTATGGTATTTAAAGTTTCTAAAGATGCTTGAGAATCTACCATTTGGCCTAATGAATTCTCTTCAGTCTTAGAAATTGGTTGAGAAAAATTCATTCCAAATTAGTCTAACTTTCTTGAAATTGCAGCAACTTAATTTGCTAACATAGTAAATGCATCAGATTCATGAATATTGGCAACTTTCTTAGAATTTATCCTCTCAGAAGGCCATTAAACATTATTTGTATTCATTTCTTCAATTAAAGCAAAAGTTTCATGAAATGGTTTTTACATCAGTAAACCACCAGCAGCGGCATCGATAATAGATCTAAGAGACCCATCTAATACATTATAAATAGTTTGAATTATTTACCAATCTGCTATAGCATGGTGTGGACACTATCTTAAGAGTTCTTTAAATTGTTCCCATGCTTCATAAATAAATTCCCCTTCAAACTGATTAAAAGAAGTAATATCAATTCTAGGCTTCCCAAATTTTTATGGTGGAAAATATTTAACAAGAAATTTTTGTGCTAAATAACCCCAAATTCCGATAGATTCAGGTACTAACAAATTCAACCACATCTTAGCTTTATCCCTTGGTGAGAAAGAAAATAACCTAAGTCTTATGACATCATCAGATACACCATCAAATTTAAATGTTGCGCACA
The DNA here is from genome assembly GCA_003013225.1 of Phalaenopsis aphrodite. Lineage (NCBI taxonomy): Eukaryota > Viridiplantae > Streptophyta > Magnoliopsida > Asparagales > Orchidaceae > Phalaenopsis > Phalaenopsis aphrodite. Next base: position 194,505 of record NEWO01000771.1, on the reverse strand, counting down.
TTTCTAAAAAATTGGCAAGATGTAAATTTGGATCTTCAGTTGGTGATCCCTCAAACTGATTATTTGATACCATTTGGATAATAACAGGTTTAAGTTCAAACGATTTAGAAACTATAGTAGGTTTTTGAATATTACAGTGAATTTCATCTACTTTAGGGTTGACATAAACTCGTAAAAGTCTAAATTCTTGATGAATTTCAGCATTTTGATCATTTAGGTTTGCCATTTTGGTAAATTTTTTAGATTTTTCAAAACTTTTAATTTTTTTTTACTTTTTCTATTATTTTTAACATTTTTCTTTAATTCAAAATCGTTGGGCATTAGTCCTTTAGAATTTTAACTACACATACTAAAATAAAACAAAATAAAATACTAGAATAAAATATTCCTACAATAACTCATAAAGTTTAAATAAGACTTTCTAAAATTGAAATTTGCTTTCAATCAATCTCCCAGGCAGCGGTGCTAAAAACTTGATTCCTGCTATTTATATGTAATAGTATAACAATGTATTTGATTATATATTTCAATTCTATTTCCTTAATTTGCAACAGTACCAAAAACATGATTCCAGAGGAAAGAAGAATTTATCTTTTTAACTTAATATATATTGGGATAATTCAAAAGTATACGTAACATTATCAAGTAATATAGGACTTTCTGATTAAGCCCCAAATATGAAACCCACGGGGAGTGTTCACAATATGCACTTCTATATAACAAACTTTCTATTTCAAAAAGTCAATTAGTTAAATGATAGAAATTTTAACAGTAATTAAAATTCACTTCTTTTTGGTATTTTTGATATTTTGACAAAACAAAATAACTTCTAAATATAACTTGAGTTTAAGTAAAAGAAAAGCACTAAGTATGAAATATATTTCTCCTTATCATGAATCAATAATAAGTATAGGAATTTTGTTGTGGAAGTATTCAAATTATGTTGTACCAAATAGGAGCAATATTATTCCTTACCCTTACTAGAGATGTTATAAAGAACATTGGCTAATTTAAAGTTTAAATAGTTTTGATGACCGGCTAGGCAGGGAAGATATCGGCTCTCACTTCAGAGTTCATTAGATTCCCTCCACCTGGGGGCTAACACTAGTATCAAAAACTAAAAAAATAAACCAAGTTGGGGGCTTTAGCCGGTCACTCTAAAGTCCTCTAACTCTACACCCTTAAAAGATTATTTCCCTATTTATTTGCACTAAATCATATGAATTACATTCAAATTCATACAACCTCATGTGATTTTTTCCAATTGTTGGCTGAGAAAATACCAGCCCAGTTCTTACATGTTCTCACAATAAATTTTAACATCTAGATTGGCCAGATCAAGAAGTAAATGAAGTATATGGAATTAAATCATCACAACTTCTTCCAACATTAATGAATAATACTCTCCACAACTTCCATCCAACACTTTAATTACTTATCATTTTGTGGAGAAAGATAAAGAAAACTACTCAGAATCCATGACAAAACCACACTTTAGTTTAAAAGTAGAAATCATTGTTAAACCAACAAGAAGTCTCGATTAAAACTAAAAGTCATTTAAAAACAAAGATAAAAACTTATTTAAAATCATCCACCAAACTCTTGAAGTTCCTTTAAATCTCTTCTCTCTTACAACACTCTTAACTCTCACAATAAAACTAAAAACAAAAAGGATAAAATAAATTTGTGGTGCCTGAAAAATCTCTCTAAAAGTTCCTCCACGAACTATTTAAAGAACTTCTCAGGACTTCCCTTTTTTCTCTCAACTTCCTACTTTTATGATTTGTCAAGAGGTTCCTTGGTATCTCTTCAAAATGTGTCCTAATTTGATGTATTTTCCAAGGGATGCCTCCATTCACATGTCTTTTAAACATATTTTTGCTTCTAGTGGTCATAACCACCCTCTTTAGCCAATAGGTGCCTCAAATGTCCTATCAAAATTTGATAAAATGAATTAACCATCAAATAACTGCCTCTGATGCTTAAGCACGGGGCCTCTGGCGCTTAGGCACGGCCTTCTCTATTTCACCGACACTTAAGCGTCGGATCTAGTGCTTAGGCACCAAAACACTTTTGCATCTTTTTTTGCATTTTTGCTCCAAAGTTTATCCTTCTGCAGTCTTTTTAGCTTTTTTCAACTTCTTACTTGTACATGAAAGAAAAACACACAAATACGTTCGATTAAAGCATAATATCTCAAAAATAGGTATAAAAATGTGTCTAAAAATACTATATATTTTAGGTGTATATGTTACCCCTCTCATAGGATGAAGTAGGTTTCATTCATTGATGGATACCACTGTGTATGAGAGCATCTATAGGATTGTCGCTGCTCTGCCATCACCATAGGATCATGGTAAGGAGAAGGAGAGGCCCATTCCTATCACTAAAGTTTATATAGTGTTTGAAAGATTAGCTACCAAGGAAGGATTTTCAGTCGTTGAATTGCTCAAGCGAATGGGGAGCAAAATATCACCTTGGATGAAGAAAGAAATGCTTAAGGACATTAGATCTTTCTGCCAGTTCCAGAACGTAATTGAAGTCCCTTTAGCGAGTGTTCTAGTCAAATTCTGTCTCGAAGTCGTGTTGATAACATTACCACCGTCACAAATTCTATCATTATTGCTCCGAAGTCCGTATGACATTGAACAATTTTGTCTTTACTGGGTCCTAGGATACCACCTACCATCATTCATAAAAACTTCCTAGAGAAGGATAAAGTGAAGAGATATCAATGTACTTGGTCTGCCCTGTGGAGAGCATACTTACCTTCGACATACCAATGCTTCCTGCAAGATAGTCCATTTGAAAGCATCAATGTCGATGAAGAGAGTGTGGGTTCCCAAGGGTGTTGCACCAATACATTCTGACGAGCTCGTGGGGCAATTTTATGGAACAAAGCATAGGTCTGATGTGCCATGGGTTGTTAACATTGTTGTTACAAAGCACATCATACAATATAATAATGTTCAAGAGAAACCTCTAGATCTCAAGATACAGGAGAAAGAAATCTAATAAAAGGTAAAGAAGCTTAGAGCCAAGATTTCATAATTGGCTAAAGAGCGAGAAGTAGGTGTTGATGATGATGACGATTTTGATTTCACAGATTATCTTAATGAGGAGTTTATGGAGATTAATGAAAGTAGGGTCGCTACATCTGCGCACGATGCTGCACTTTCTAGTGAAGAGAATGTCGTGGATGACCTATGAATGGTTATTCAATTAAGAGATGACCATATAACAAATGGAGAAAAGGATGGAAGAGATGGCCATCACCATGACTGTCATGGCTACAGTGCACCTATAGTCTCAGGTGTACATCGCGAATATAATTAGATCAAGATGGCTCTAAAAGGTGCAGCACTTACAGCCTTCAGAATGCTGATTGGGATCTTTCGCTACATAGTGAAGTCTTTTGGATTGAAGAATGTTGGAGGAACCTATCAATGAGCTATGACAAAGATCTTTGATGACCTCATCTACAACTAGGTGTATTGTTATGTAGATGATTTGACCATCAAACAAAAATAATGAATAGACCACCTGTATGATTTGAGAATTGTGTTCTAATGGTTATGGTAATATAATCTTAAGATGAATCCCTTAAAGTGAGCCTTCGGCGTTACCTCTGGAAAATTTCTAGGATTTGTAGGGAATTGAGATCAACCCAGATAAGACTAAAACTATCTTAGAAATTCTACCTACCAAAACCTTGAAATAGTTACGTTGCTTTCAAGGTAAATTGACATACCAGAGGATTTATATCTAATATGTTGGGTAGGTGTCAGTCTTTCTTGGCTTTAATTAAAAAGGATACCAAATTTTTTTGGAAAGAGAAATGTTAGTATGCCTTTGAGGATATTAAGCATTATTTAATGAAACTGTTTTGGCAGCCCCTATCTTGAGAAAATTTTCAGTACAATTTACCATGGCCTTAGAAGACTCGCTCAGAGCCCTATTAGCTCAAGTATGAGATGAGGGTAAGGAAAAAAAACTCTACTACTTGAGTTGATGTCTAATATTGATGGAGTTAAAGCATCCTTCTAATAAGAAGATTTTTTTAGCTTTAATTTTCGCCGACTAGACGCTTAGACATTACATGCTCTCTCATAAGGTCAACCTTATTTTAAAAGTTAATCCGTTATAATATTTAATGACCTGGCCAACACTTTCTAGACGTTTAGCAAGGTGGTCAATGATTTTATTGCAATTCGACATAACCGTCGAATCCCTTCAAGCTATCGAAGAATAGATTTTAGCAAATTTTCTTGCAGGGCACCCACTTCCATCTGGGTCCTCTCTCATGATGATCTACCAGATGAGTAGATACTACAAGTTGAATCTTCCAGTACCAAGCATTGGGAGATGTACTTCGATGGAGCTTCGTCAGCCAGAAAAGATAAAGGATTGCAAAGAGTCATACCGGGCAAAGCACAGATTGGTCTAATTTTTGTTACACCGGATCAGAGAATGTTAAGGTTTTCCTACCTCTTGAAAAAGCCATGCATGAACTATGAGATAGAATTTGAAACGTTGATTAACAAATTTGAGTTGGCAGTATCAATGGACATAACAAACATTGTCATCTATGGTGACTCACAACTCGTAAGTCAGTAAGTTACCGGACAATACAAGATTATGAAGCCGAGATTAACAGAATACCACCAGTACTCAATGAACTAGTTAAGGAAATTCCCAGTGTGACACTGTATAGGATTCCTCGGGGAGATAATGCCCATGCCAAAACTTTAGCCAAGCTTGTTAAGGAATTATTGTGTCTGCCAGAGGATTCGATTGATATTATAGTGTAAGGATGTCAAGTTTTGTCAAAGATAGACCTCGATAATCTACACAAGTTTGGAAAAGAATAAGAGATAATAGCTGCACTAGTAGACAATATGAAAGATTGATGCAGGCCATTAATAGAATTTTTGCAAATAGGAAGATTACCGGATGACAATTCAGAAGCATATCATATCGCAAGAAGAGCTATGTCGTATGCTTTGGTAGGTAACGTCCTCTACAGAAGGTTATTCAGATAGATGTGGCTATGTTTTCTGAGTAGAGCTAAACCACAAGATATTGTTAAGTACATGTCGGATTGTGTGGAGCTCAATAGTCATAGCAAAAGATGAAAATAAAAATTAAGATACTCGGATACTATTGGCCAGAGATGTTGATAGATTGCATGGATACAACTAGAAAATTTTCACGTGTGCCAAGTGCATTGAGTGTTCATACACCAAACTCTGAATTTGCAACACCTAACTATCGCCTCGTGACCATTCGAGTGTTGGGGCACAGATATAGTGGATCTGGTAAACCCTCTATCTTCAAAGGGACATAGATTTATTCTCGCAGCCATAAATTAGTTATATAAGTGGGCAAAAGCATTGTCATTGCGAGAGGTTACAGTGCACTACTTTCTTCATTTTGTTAAGATTCATACTGTCTACCATTTCAACATTCCATGCAGAGTTATTTTTGACAACGGGTCAGCCCTTAAGAGCACCAAGATCAAGAGCTTTGTTAAATGACATGGGATAGATTGGAGATAATTTATGATTTATTACCCCATGGAAAACGGCCTAGCTGACGCTTTCAATAAGACACTCGTGCAATTTTTGAAGAAAACTTTGGATAAAAATAAGAAGAGATGGCATGAGATATTTTTAGAAGCTTAGTGGGTCTACCGGACAACGTTCAGAACTTTTGCTCAGTGTACACCGTTTGCCTTTGTGTAGGGGTATGAGGCAGTACTTCGGCTCGAAGTTCAATTACTTTCTCTTAGATTTCTCATCACTAACCAAATTATAGTGGAAGACAATGCCAAACTTAGATTTGCAAAATTGGAGAGTATCAAAGGAAAATGATTAGAAGCACATCAGAATCTAGAACTCTATCAAGAAAAGATGATACGGGCCCAATATAAATTGGTCCGCCCAAGAACGTTCAATATTATTAAACTAGTACTCATCCACATGAGAGCTATCCTTACATACTGCAGGATATGTGGATAGTTTGAACCAACTTAGGAGGGACCATTTATCATGGAGAAAGTTTATTCAAGAGGACCTTACAAGTTAGTGGATTTCTCGGTCGAAAGGCCCATGCTACCTGTCAATGGGCGATATTTGAAGAAATATTATACAACTTAATGTTCTCTGGGATGAATTTTGAAGATGATACTTTTTCTGAAGATGGCTATTTGGCCAGCATCTGTGACTAGGTCCAAAATTTTGTAATAAAATCAATTTTAATAAAATAAAATCTAAATTTGAACTTTTAAATCTTCCCTTTATTTTTGAATTTCACTAAATTAAATTAAATAAGATATGTGTACCTGTATTATCCTAAGATCCTCTTAATGATAATTTGTTATTCTTCTTTTTCATTTTGAATTTTAGAGCGTTGATTTTTTCCTCTCTTTTACAAGAAAATGTCGGGTGAGAAGCTGATCTTCTCCTTTGGAGATGACTTAAATCTCGCACTTGAAAAATTTAAGGTTGTGTAGGGCAGCGTTGTGAATTTTGACATGGACTATGGTGAAGTCAATGTAGACTATGAAGGCCCCTTGATGAGTATAGTGAACCGCCGAGAAGCAGAAGAGCTGCAACCACTATTGAGAATCAGTGCTAGAGTGACTTCCACATTAAAGAGAAAGAAAGCAGAAACATTCCAGTTGTTCAAGAACTGATGAAAAGGGTCAGTTAGTTAAGTTAAATGATTACAATGCTAATGGGGGACTTAGTCTGCGCTTCCACAGAGAGGATTCCTAATGCACCATTGAGGAGGGTGCAGTACAAGAATGCCAACTGCTATAAGCATAGAGCATTGGAGTGATTGGAAAAGAGACATACCAAGGAAGCAGTTGCATTGCTTGCTTCAATTCATGAGAAAGAAGTTTATGATCCTAACTTGAAGGAGACTTATACCAGTCCAACGATCACAAAGTATGAGCTAGAAACATTTATAAAGCCTACATCTCCAGGGATCCCTGGTAAGCTTTGTGCGGGATGCACCATGTGTAATGCAAAAATCTCAAGAAAAATATCATAAATGAGAACATTTACAAAATGATCCGAGTGTAACATCCTCTACCTAGAGAGGTAGGGGACATTTTAAAAATACGCAGCTGCCAGCATGAGGTTCAGAAGTGCAGAGCACTCATAGGTTCACAAGTGTAGAGCACTCAGAGGTTGAGCCATACATACCATAGTTTGTAGAGGCGCCACTGTCATGTATTTCTCCAACGAATGAGAGAAAGAAGAAACCCTAGCATTCACAGAGGATTCCTACATCAAAGTTAGAAAGAATGAGCATGGTTCGTAAGAATGATTTTGAGTATTATAAGGAAATTTGGGGAGAATTCATAAATATCCTAGAAGGATTGGAACTATAAACTGGAGTATTCTCAGAAATAAATGAATGAAAGATTCATGATTGCATTTTTTATTTAAGAGACAGAGGCTGAGTTGGTTTATTGATGAAGAATCATATTCAGAAGCACAAAAATTGTTGTGTGGAGAAGGCAAGATCACCATCCATTGTGGCTGCTGTTACAACTTTGTTAAGGTTGGGTAAGGGAACCCCCCGGGTCTTTTGGGATACAACGGGGTAGATCCTTTGTCGTTTACGATAAAGAGAATGATCAAGATGATGGTAAGATGAGTATACTACCAGCAGATTGCTTCCTGAATAGTTGCATCATCAATATTTATGAGGAAGGGAATTGCATTCCTCCCCACATCGATCATCATGACATTGTCAGACCATTTTGTACAGTTTCTTTCAAGAGCAAGAGCAACATCTTATTCAGGAAAGTGATAAATATTTTTGGACTCGGAGAGTTCAGATGTTCAGTTAAAATTCCACTATCAGTTGGTTCAGTGTTGATTTTAAAAGGAAATGGAGCAAACTTGTCAAAACATTGCATCCCTAAAGTGTCATGCCTCAGAGTCTTAGTCCCATTGTGAAGAATAGATGACATCAACATACTAAATGGATTCCAGCCAGATCCATAATTGAAAAAGTTACGCTTGTATGAGCTGTAAGATAGTTGTACCTCTAGGAATACTTGAAAGGACCTTTGTCCCGAAGTGTGTCTTAGAAGGTTAGCTTGTTCGCAAGCTTACCCAGAGGATAGACATCTATTACTTGTTGCACTTTGTCAGAGCAGAAAGGATATGATAAATGATACTATAGTTTCCACCAATGTACTTAGCAAGTTGTTTTTGACATTTTCAGCATTTGATCAGTTGTACTACATACTTGAAGTCGTTTAACAAAGTTTATTTTGAATTTCATCATATATTGTTAACTTGTCTCATTCATGTGATTGATGAAAAACCTAATGACAATGTGTTGGTCTCAAATCATAACGAACAAAGAATGATATAAAAAAATCTATTGATGAATGAAAATTAAAATTCAAAATTAAAGGAAAACAAAAAGTAAATTGAATTTGATAATCCTAATGACATAAATGATAAAATGGTAAATTATTTTCCTCGAGATTCTGAGCTCTGCATCTCTCTCACATCTTGTTTTCATCGTACGAATTTCCACAACTCACACTTTGCACAAATTTGACGAGTCTTCACATCCTTTTCAAAAAGTTTCACATTTTACACAAGATTTTGTGAATCTTTCATTTTTTTCACACTTCACAAAACCCACAATGATCTCTGTAATTATTGTAGCTTCCTATGCACTCGGGATCGTAGACCTTCGTTCTACACCCTCAGGACCGTAGGCCTCTGTCCTACTCCTACTTTACACTCTAGATTGTAGACCTCCGTTCTACTCCCTAGGGATCGTAAGCTTCCTTCTTACTCCCACCTCACCACTCGGGATTGTAGACCTCCATTCTACTCCCTAGGGGCCTAAGGCCTCTATCTTACTCCCACATTTGCACTCAAGATCGTAGACCTCCTTTCTACTCCCTTGGGACCATAGGCCTCATTCCTACTCCCACCTTTACACTCAAAATCGTAGACTTCTATTTTATCCCTCGGGACAATAGGCCTCCATCCTACTCCCACCTTTGCACTCGGGATCGTAAACCTCTCTTCTACTCCCTTGAAATTATAGGCCTCCGTCCTACTCTCACCTTTGCACTCAAAATTGAAGACCTTCGTTCTACTCCCTTGAGACCTTAGGCCTCCGTCTTACTCCCACCTCACCACTCAGGATCTTATACCTTCTTTCTACTCCCTTGGCACCCCAGGCCTGCATCTTACTCCCATCTTTTCACTCTAGATTGTAGACCTTCGTTCTACTCCCTTAAGACTATAGGCCTCAGTCCTACTCCCACCTTTGCACTCGAGATCGTAGACCTTCGTTCTACTCCCTTGGGACCAAAGTCCTTTTTCTTATTCGTACCTTTACATTCAATATTGTATACCTTTATTCTACTCCCTTGGGACCATAAGTTTTCGTCCTGCTACCACATTTGCACTCAGGATCGTAGACCTTCGTTCTACTCACTTAGGGCCATTGACCACCGTCCTACTCCCACCTTTGCACTCAAGATCATAGACCTCCGTTCTAGTCCCTCAAGACCGCAATCCTCTGTCCTACTCCTTACACTTGAGATCATTGACCACCGTTCTACTCCCTTGGGAGCGTAGGCTGATCCTAATTTTTATATGTAAGGACTTATAAAGTTGACACCACTACATTGCCAAAAACATGATCCTTATATGAAAAGTAAGTTATGTAAAACATATATAATTATAGGGAATTAATAATGGAATTTTATGCAAGTATACATATCGTTATCAAGTAATAATAGAATTTCTATTTTAGCTTCAAATATCGATCCCATGGGGAAGATGTAAGTTAGGAATGATAAATTTTAACACAAAATTTACAGAAAATCAAACGTCACTAATTTTGAATGTTGAGATATTAACCAAACTAAATTACTCAACTATTAGCAAAATGGAAATACAAATTTTGAATAATACCTACTAATCTACTAACTATGTTTATGTATTGAAAATTTCTTATGTGAAAAAGCATCGTTCCCACTTCAATGAAATTCTGGTGAAATGAGATGACATAAATGTTTATATCATGTATTGAGCCACATAGGAGCAATTTTAATTTTCTACTCTGATACAGTGCATAGAAAATCATTGTTTAATCTTAGGTTTAGTCCCTAAATTTTTGGCTAGGCTAGAGGATACCGACTCCCACTCCAGAGCTCCCACTTCCCTTCACATGAAGGCTAACTCTCGCTTTAGTTTTTAAACACTAAGACCAAATTAGGGATTTTAGTCTGTCACCCTAAAGATCCTTTAATTCTACACTCAACAAAGAATATTTCTCTATTTTTTTGCACTTAATTTCTTGAACGAATTTCTCCTTCATGAAATCAAATGTGACCCTCACTCTGTTGTAGAACTCATACTCCATTTCCTTGATCATATGTTTCACAACATATTTTAACAAATCAATTAGTCAGATTGAAAAGTAAATTAAGTTTGGAGTTGAAAAATCATCACAATTTATTTTATATTTTAATTATGACACATTCATTTTATCTCTTCATTTCACCATATCTCAGAGTAGGGTGAAAAATAGAGGGAACTACTCACACTTCATAAGAAAGATACGACAAAGCACAAATTTCATATAAAAAGAAATTTCATACAACACTAAATAAACAAACAAACTTATCTGGAATTCTTTCTCAAAGCAAATCCTTTGTAGCATTTCCTTAGAAATGCAGGAAGAAGAACACTCTCACTATTCTCCTTCTCCAACACTCTTATATAAGGTTTCACACTAAATCCCACCACAAAAACTCTAAACTATGAAAGCAAAATTACTAATTGAATCCAATATGGTGTTGGAATGAAGATGGATTATAAAAATGTGGCGTGGTGGAACATTGTGGAGCAAAACATGAACGTGGAGGAGCTCATTTTCTGATGATATTCAGCCCAAAATAAAGCCCAAGGTGGGTTCTCCAAGAGCTGCCTCCAAGAACTCTTCAAAAATCGTCCAAATACATCAAACCTTCTATATACGGGGTCTGAACTGCCTTTGGCACTGTCGGAGCTAGTCTGGCACCGTCGGCGCTACTCTGGCGCCGTCGGCACTGTTCTTGGCGCTGCCGGCTCTGAGTATTTCCTCAAAAACTTCATTTTGACTTCAAATTTCATAATTTTTGCTTACTTTTTGCATTAAGCCCTAAATATCAATAACCTGCAAGAAAACATCAAAATATCTTCCATTAAAGTGCAATATCACCAAAAATAAGTGTAAAATATGGGTCTAAAAATGCATATATTTTTGTTATATCAAAATCCCCCAAACTTACATGTTACTTGTCCTCATGTAACTTATCTACTACCTTAAAAATATGACTTAAGGTAAAGAATTTAACTTTTAGACTTCCATATTTTAATTCTCTAAACATAATAGTTTAACTTAAGAAAAATTCAAAATAATTCCAGTTAATACTAAAGTTGTAAAGATATTCAATAATTAAGTCTAAGGTTTTTGATCCTCTATTTCTTTCACAAAAAATAATTATTTGTTATATTAAAATCACTTAGGAAATTCATATGAAAAACAACTTCATAAAACTTTATTAATAATTAAGTTAATATTCAAATAAAAAGTTTAAAAAATGTATCTAAGTCTTTTTCCTTAAGTTGATTCAAGTGAATCCAATTTTTAATTAGACATCTCCTCAAGCTTCTCCCCAACTCTTTTCTTTTTTTTTTTCTTTTTCCTTTCTTTTTGTTAGGATTACTATATGTGGATAGCCTTTAATGATTTTGAACTTCACTATCCTCTTCATAAAGTTAAAAACTTTTTATATTTCTTCACTTAACAAATTTATATTCACTTAAAGATTTCATAAAGTTTAATTCTTTTCTTTTTACATAAATCTTTTAAGATTTTTTTAATATTTCAAAAATAGAAATTTTCTTTACTAAAAATAGAAAAACATAGTTTTATTCTCTTTTACAAAATATCTTAGCCCCTAGAATTAACCTTTATTATTGAAAAATTTTACATAAATTTACTATATATTTAGAAACATAAATATAGTTATCTAAGGTTAACCCTTAATACCAAAGGTCATGTTAGCTTTAAAATTTTGAAAATTTAGTTAAGTTAGAACAAATAAAATTAAAAGTTTTCTCTCTTTTTAAAAATGATTTTTCTTCTTCCCCCCCAAATTTAAATTTTTAAAAGAATTTTTTTATATGAAGAACTTTAAAAATGAAGGGTGATAGAAAGCATTAAATACATCAAAAAAAATTCATAGCTGTTAGAGATCCTGATTTTTTAACATAAATTTTGAAATATTGTAGGTGCTAATATGAAACCTACAAGGCTAAAAACATTAATTGTACATAATACATATAAAATTTGCTGAGAAAGAGCTAATCATATACATAACAAAAGTGCTTAAAATAACAACAGAACTAAACTAAATTCTAAAAATAAAAACAGTTTTTCACAATACAGTTTCACATAACATAATAATAGAGTCTCAACAACATCATAACAAAAGAAATACAATCACACAGTACAAACACATACAACAAACAAAAAGATCACTAGTCATCATCTTCCTCATCATCGACATCTAACTTCTGTTACTGATATGGAGTTTAAGTAGGGTGAATAGGCAACTGAACTGTATGGTCACCCCTCAGGTATCTCACAAAAGCATCATCATAAGCAGCATCATACTCAAATTTCTGGCAAATCCAATCATCAGTGTGAGCATTTCTGGCCTCCATATTCTACATCCTATGATCCATCCTCAAAATATCTCTCTGTTGACTCATCATCTGGTCCAACAACTCCCTCTTGTTGGGGTCACTTAAAGTAGGCTCACTAAAAGTAGGGTTTCTATAATTAGAAGTAATATCCATGACCTATCTTCCAAATATCCAATCAACATGGGACTCATAAGTCTTGATGTTGGCAGGCCTAATCCGTCTTTGAGGCTCAATTCTCTCCTCATCAGGTCCGAAATCAACTCCTGCACGCTCACAAAGTGTGTAAATGAGAGCAGGGTGTGCCAATCCAATAATGGTCTCTCCTAGAGCAATACATCGAATGTTCATATAAATGATAGAGCCTACATTTATATCCATCACTTATTGAATACAAAAGTTCAGGATGGCTCTACCCTTAGTCACTTCACTATGATGGTTTGTTGGAATCATCCTCCCAGAAATAAAATAATGTCAGGCCTTAAACACTACATTTAACATAGAATTGGGAAAGTTAACTTTAACTCCATTCTTTATTTTCCAAGACCCTTTCTCACTAGTTAGAAAAGAAATAACCTCATCTAAAGCATGATCTATAGCAGAAAATGAATGATACTGATATCTTTAAACATCTTCTAATTGATAAAACTCATTTATTTTTCTTGGAGTAAACTCCACTATTTTTCCTCAAACAAAAACAAAATCATTAGAAGCTTCAAGAAAGTTGGTATAAAATTTCATCACAATCCCAACTATCACACAGACAGTAAAATAGCAGAAGTTTTCCCACTGTTGAGCGATAATCAATTGTTCAACTTGTCCTCCCGAATTTTTAGAACCTCGGTCTTGAATCACTTTTTTATTTTCTTGAAGACTATGAAATCAAGCACTGGCTCTAAAGCTAATAAACCTTTTCTCGTCATATTCTACTTTCCTTTTGCTTGATCTAGATGTCATAGGAAATCTAGAAAAAATTGAAAAAAATCTGAATAAATCCCAAAATTCTGAAAATCAAAATGTAAATCACATTAAACTTAAATCAACTAAGTAAGATTTCTTCAACAAAGCATTGTTGAAGGTGACTTAAGGGGTAAAAATTCATCGCTGAGAGGTTTGCGGTGAAACTCACGATTTAAAGGGTTAATTCGTCGTTGTTAGGTCGAAGGCGCCGTCGGCGCTGAAGGACCGAAATTCACTATTTTGATTTTCAAATTTTCAATTTCCTTTCAATTTCGCACCAAAGTTTTTAGTATTTTTAAACACAAATTTTTATCAAAATTCATAAATACACATTTCACAAACAATCATTTTCACAAACAATAACAAACTGTCTTTTATATATGATAATACACTTTTTACAAACACATTTCACAAATCACAAATTCACACCTATTAAGCAAAATAATTATAAATCAGCATTGAAATTAAGCCACAACACTAAATGCTTACACAAAACTATACACATAATCAAAGTTTAGAATTCAAAAGCAAAAACAAACCAAATCAAACCTAACCAAATCCACACAAGTACACTAAACACATAAACACTTTTAAGCAAGTAGAGAATTCAAAATCTTCAATCATTCAGCCTCATTTTCAGTGCTTTCACCTCCTCTAATATCTCCCATAGAATTGTAATGAACATATAGGTTGTAGAAGGATCGGTACGGGAATTGATCTGTTGAATTTTCTTTGATCCACCCCTTTGTTTAAACATCCAAACTAATCCTGCTTAAAAAATTCCAGTGTGATCAAAATTCTCTTTTATTGTCCAATCTAAGTGATAAAAAAGGTACTTGAGATCTCCCACTGCATTCATAATAATCTGAAGTTCTCTTTCAATTTTCCTCAATTTCTTCTCTAAAGCAAGCAAACTTCCAACTGTTGGTGGCATTAATGGAGTTGAAGCATGTAAAGAATGATCTATAAAAACATTTAGTGCTTCATTTCCATTACCAATATATTGATAATAAATAAGAATCATGGGCTCCCACAGTAGTAAAACTTTTTACCAATATTCATATGGCACTTGGGATTGATTGCAAATCAAAAAAATTGTAGAAGGATGCCCAAGTCCATAAATTAGACCATTCATAATGATTCCCATCACAAATTTAATCATAATTGAACATATATCAATAAGTTTCTCCTTTTGAATACAATAGTTTAAAATAACACTCTCCTTGGTGACTCTACTAATCTTCATAGTAGGGAGTAATTTTGCACAATTAAAGAAATGTCACTGCTTTGAAATTGGATTAAGTGATGAAGTAGGAAAACTAATGCATCCTTCATCTCGTACTTCCCACATATCACTTTCATCCGTCAGAAAATTATAAATATCATGCATCAAATCTTGCATAGGAATGAAATTTGCATAATAACAGATTGGAACATTTTCTATCATATACAATTTATTAATCCTTATAGGAGTAAATGGTACAGTTTTACCTCGTACGAAGACAACTCCTTGGGTAATTCCATGTANTGAACATATATCAATAGGTTTCTCCATTTGAATAGAGTAGTTTAAAATAACACTCTCCTTGGTGACTCTACTATCTTCATAGTAGGGAGTAATTTTGCACAAATAAAGAAATATCACTGCTTCGAAATTGGATTAAGTGATGAAGTAGGAAAAATAATGCATCCTTCATCTCGTACTTCCCACATATCACTTTCATCCGTCAGAAAATTATAAATATCATGCATCAAATCTTGCATAGGAATGAAATTTGCATAATAACAGATTGGAACATTTTCTATCATATACAATTTATTAATCCTTATAGGAGTAAATGGTACAGTTTTACCTCGTACGAAGACAACTCCTTGGGTAATTCCATGTAAATTTTCATAGAACTCCTTCACTACAGGTACAACAACAACAACAGTAGTGTAACACAGAACTTCCCATCGCCTTTGCAAAATAATCTTGTCAACTAGAGCACTTAGATTGATTAACCCATGATTAACAAATCATCTTTCCTTGATCAATCTCTTCTTTGTAATAACCTTATCTTATAATCTCTGCGCATCTAAACTGTTAAACTTTCTTCTATTGAAAACTCCACACCTTGAAGTTTTTCTAGAATTTGAAGCCATGGAATTCGAAAATAGAAAGTTTCTAGGCGTCCTAGGCAGTTTTTAGGACTTTAAAAGCACCTCCCAATGGTTATTATGGAGCAAAATTCTGTCAAAGTCTGCCAAAAGTTGTAAGAACCTTCCAACCGCTCTCAGCACCGCCGGCGCTCCTGATGGGTGCTGTCGATGCTCCCGATGAGTGTTGTCGGCGCTGAGATCCATTTTCATGGGTTTCGTCGGCGCCAGTGGCCAAATTTTTGCGATCTTCATTTTTCATTCAATTAGATTCCAACATTTCTTCCAATACCAATATTGAACTTAATTTATAATAAATGCAATTGTGTAGGATTATTATCTACTAACATATAAGACACTTAACAAACTAAATAGTAATAAATAAACATATAAGTGTGGGTTGCCTCCCACAAAGTACTTGATTTAACGTAGTCAGCCCGACATACCATTTGTTAAGTTGGCTTGACTTAACATTAAAACTTCTTTAAATTTAGGTATGTGTCCTTCATAATAGTGTTTCAAACGATACCCATTAACTTTAAATATCTTTTCAGTGTTAGGATCGTTAATCAAAACAGTTCCATAATGATAAACTTTAATCACTTTAAATGGTCCTGACCATCTGGATTTCAGTTTTCCTAAAAACAATCACAATCTTATATTATATAATAGAACTTCTTTTCCAGGTTTAAATTTCTTCTGAATAATCATCTGATCATGACATATTTTCATTTTCTCTTAATAGATTTTTGCAATATCTTATGCTTCATTTCTAATCTCCTTAAGTTCATTGACTTGCAGTAATCTTTTCTTACTAGTATCTTTTAGATTAATATTAAATTCCCTAATAGCCCAAAATGTTTTATGCTCTAATTCTACATGTAAGTGGCATGTTTTTCCAAATAGCGGTCTGTATAGGGACATTCCTATAGGAGTTTTATAAGCAGTTCTGTATGCTCATAATGCAGTATCAAGTATAACAAACTAATCCAATTTATAAAGATTTACAGCTTTTTTATAAATGCATTTAATTTCACGATTTGATATTATTGCTAGACCATTAGTTTGAGGATGCCAAACAGTAGAGAATCTATGCATAATATCATACTTCTTAATTAATTATTCAATTCTCTTATTCTTGAAATGATATCCTCCATCGGTAATAATTACTCTCGGCATTCCATATCTTGTAAAAATATTTTTAATTAAAAATTAAGAAACACTC
>NEWO01000771.1:136735-155149 GCA_003013225.1 Phalaenopsis aphrodite | reverse complement strand
CAGTCTTAACCTGATTGGTTACTTTCACCTTTCTTCCGTCCACAAAAGCAATTGATTGCACCCACTAGCCAGCGTAGGTGGCCACCCTTTCCACCCTATTTAACAACCACTCCCTCATGGCCAAATAAAAAAGACTGCACCAAAACTTGGGGAAACTCTACCACATTGCTTCCAGTAATCCTCACAGCCTTCCTAAGCACAGTCCATCCACTCTCTAGCTACCTCCCCCGCTGTTTGTGCTCAATTTAAAGGCCAAAAAATTAGGGCATTTTCCTGCAATCTCCCATCAAGCGCCTGTGCTTGCTGATGAATTCCCGGGGGGGGGGACTTGATAGCATCGTACAACAAGCATACACCCTCATGGAGCAGTAGAATGCATTACACGCTCGAGCCATCGCTTACCTTTCCCACAAAAATGAAATTCACAGTTGTTTGCGGCTCATGAGAAAGGTCAATATTGATTTGACAGTAGTTCTTCCCCAGAAAGAACGAGAAGGAGATTAACTTGGATCAACTTTAAAAAATTGGAATATACGAGGTGAGCATAAAAAGGGATATTTGACTCAAACACTGTGATAAATAATAGAATCCAAAAGTGGAATTAGAAAAATCTTGAAATGTTTTCTGCTCCGCACCTTTCCTATGATGCAAAAAAGAAGAGATTGACATTACCACTGGCAAAAGGTGATCAACTATCGGTTGTAGTCTTCTTGACATATCAAGTCAAGAGGGCGAGGCTCCGGGTAAAGGGATTAATTTTTTAAACTTTCACGGATGAGGGCAGTCGTTGGGCCTTCTTTTAGGCAATCACCCGTTGTTCTTTCACCTCATCCCAACTGATTTCACTTCTTTCGTTCTAGATGGCAAGCTCTCATCTGTGCCATTAGCAGTCGTTTCCAACTTCTTCTTTGGGTAGAACAAACAGTCAGAAGGTAGACCCTTGACTTAGGGTATATCTTTGAATTGAATCCATGATAACTGATGTCCAGGCAGATCTATTGGTGGGGTGGAAATGAGGAATCCGTATTTAAGACATACTAAATAATCTCCCATATACTGGTTCCCCATATATGCTAATTCGACCCCGGGGGGATTCAAACGACAGAGGACACTTACGCCTAGGCCTCCTTCCAACAGGCCACAGTTGTGTGCGCACAAACACACGCACACCCATAGATATATATATATATATATATATATATATATATATATATATATATATATATATATATATATATATATATATATATATATATATATATATATATATATATATATATATATATATATATATATATATAATGATTAAAAGAGTAGCTCGTGACTCTTTACGTGTTAATAATTAAAAATGATACAAAATGGGGATGGATAGTGGATCCCCTTTTAAAAACAAAATAAAAAACATCAAATCCTATGGGTTCCACTATCCGCAGTACAACTTAACACAAAAAAAAACAGAAAATATATGTATAAACCCAAAATGTATACCAACAAAAGAAGTAAACCCAAAATTACATGTATACCAACCACAAAAGACCACAAAAAATAATTGTGAACATTATAAAAACAGAAGTGCAAAGAACCACAAAATCATCAATCGAATCCTTAATTTACATAGAGTAGCCGCAATCATAAACCAGAGAAACAGTGTGCATTTCCAATTCAAAGTCCAACATCCACCAAAACTTGTTGTGGACAATAGTAGAAGAGAGAAAGCACAAAGCAAGAGTGCATTGTTCAACTGGTTGAACATTAAAATCGAACTCTTCCATAAAACCGATAGGTAGATCCCTCCCACAATTATACAGAAAACACAGTATATGGAATGAAAAAAATTATGCAAAAATATGATGTGGCCACAAAGAGAAGCCACCCAAACCCCAGAGAAACCAAGAACCCATAAAGGGAATTGCACCCTAACACTTAATTTCCAAAGTGGCATCAAGCTATAGCATGAATTATCATCGAGGATAAGAGACCATCCATCTGAAAGCAAAACAGTGTCCAGCAAAGTGATCCGAAAAATATGGTCATTCAATAATAGAAATAATGTAACAAGGTTATATCCAACAAGAGTAACCGAACCCCCATAGCTACAACCAAGTACGTCAGTTAATACATAGAAGACCGCGGCATCATTTAAATTCAAACCCACATAACTCTTCCAGATAAATAATACCAATGTCAGAGCAAGTTTCAACAGCAGTCTACCAGCAGGCTCCCATAATGCCTATATATATATATATATATATATATATATATAAACTTAACTTGTTAAACAAAAGGAGTTTGAGGAGTTTACCTTTGCACATTAACCCCCATCTAATGCATATCCAACATATGACAAAGATCTGATACGATTAACTTTAGCGATAAAATGTGATAATATATCTCCCTTTGACTTGTTAACATTTCGAGACAATTTTTAATATATTTAAAATTTTTAATATCTGATAAATAGTTAGATAACAGAAAAAATGTTGATGTCAACTCAATATAGGATAAACAAAAGTAAGAATTATGTTTTAAAAAAAATTGAGTGAAAAATTAGGGCTTCTCTCATGCATGAGATCCTTTCGCTGCTTAACTATCCTCCTGTATCCTTCTACCCTCTTCTCCACCTTTTCTTCTCTCTTTAACACTATAAATCCCTCAACTTCTTGGGCCTATCCACCTCCTGTTCTCCCGAAATCCTCACCTGGTTTCTCCTTCCCTGATACTCTCTACCTGCTCTGCTCTCTTGCGAGTAGTTGAGAATAGGGGGAAATGGTGAAGTTCTCGAGGGAATTGGAAGCGCAGCTCATTCCTGAGTGGAAGGACGCATTCGTCAACTACCGCGAGCTCAAGAAGCTTGTCAAGAAGATTAAGATTTCCCTCCATTCACGATCGGACTCCGACGCTGCTGACCCCGGCGACAAAGATATACCTGATTTCGGAATTTCAATCTTCGATAGTTTTCGTGCGCTCGCTGCCGGACTAACCTCCGCATCTTCACGCAGCCATCGCGAATTACCCGTCCCGGTATACCTATTCCCACCATTCCTAAATGATTTTCCCCCTTCAATTTCTCGAACATCATTAGGCCTTCCATTTAAATAATTTGAAACAGAGAAATATCTAGCTCTGGTTTTCTACCGTTTTCCCCTCGCCCTTTTCACCATTTCACTACCTACCACATAAGACGTGACCGCGAAATCTCTCGTTCCCAATAATCATTACGGTTTATTTCATTCAGGTTGACGAAGATAGCGCGGAGGAAGAGGTACCAGTTCAATCCAGGGAGGAGGAGGTAATTAACTGATAAATCGCTAATCAATCCCGTCCTCTTGAAAAATTTAAGTCTATGGCCTAATTTATAAGTCGAATTTGTGTACAAACAAAAGGAAATCAGTTTTTTCAACAAACTGGAAATAGAGCTTGAAAAAGTGAACAAATTCTACGAGGCCAAGGAAAGAGAGTTCTGCGAGCGCGGGGAAGCCCTAAACAAACAGCTTCAGATCCTTGTTGATTTGAAGAAAATCCTCGACGAGCATCACCGTCGCCGTCAACAGCGGCGATGCTCATCTCCCAATGACGGCGTCTTTCTTGATCTACTCAACTCAACATCATCTTTTTCTGGTAACAAGCCCTGTTTCCCTTTTCTTGTTCGAAACTTATATGCACTGACATCAGCTTCGTCGTCCCCGCAGGTCGAACAAGCGAGGTATCAGATAGCGCGACATCACCAGATATATCAGAAGAAGTGATCTCC
Organism: Phalaenopsis aphrodite; assembly: GCA_003013225.1. NCBI lineage: Eukaryota > Viridiplantae > Streptophyta > Magnoliopsida > Asparagales > Orchidaceae > Phalaenopsis > Phalaenopsis aphrodite. The sequence continues at coordinate 151,398 of NEWO01000771.1, read as the reverse complement.
GCACTGGAGAGAAACGGCATCAGCTTCGTTGGGTCCACTCGATCAAAGGCGAAGAAGGGAACAAAGCCGAAGGCTGCGACGATGAGGATTGACATCCCGGCGACGAATGCCACCAAAACCATTTCAGCCATAACCTCAATGGTATGGGAGGATCTCGTGAATGGAGCCAGAAAGGAAGGCGACTTCGGAGGCGGCGGCGGGGATTACATTAGCCGGAAGAAGATACAGTGCGCGGAGAAGATGATCCGCGGCGCTTTCGTTGAGCTGTACAGAGGTCTCGGACTGCTAAAGACCTATAGGTAAGTTGGCTGAAACGAATTATTTGCTCCATTAGGTTTCCTGCCTCTTTTGGTTGTTGGTGTCACGTGGGTATGATGATCCTTTGGGCAGTCGCTCCTGCACTTGGAGAACGACATGGTTGTTACATGATTTTTATTTATTATTTTATTATTTTTTGCTAAAGGGGCCTTTTTTTTTTCTTTCAGCTCACTCAATTTGATTGCCTTTACGAAGATATTGAAGAAATATGACAAGGTAAAAAATTACGATTCCCTCCAGTACAAGTGCCGCTAGAGTATGTTTCAACCCAATTTATGTAATTTTGTATAAATCAGAAATTATGTCGAAATCAAAAGGGATTTAATTAAAATAAATTGAGATTTCCTACAAGAAAATATAATGTTTACATATAAAATATAATGAAGTTTTTAGTAGGAGGCATAATGATTATTATTATTTTATTTTATTTTAATAATAATCATCATTATCTTTTAATTTTTATTAACTATTTTTTAAATTAAAATTAATATTTTAAAAATATGAGCGGTTCTTCACAAATGATTTTTATTTTTATTGGCTATAAATATTTTTTTCTGAAAGAAACATCCATGATGCCACCGTCGCGCTATAGCATACTGTTCGATCCGCATGCAGTTATTTGAAAAAACAAATTTTTTTTTTTTCTTCAAAAAAGTTGTCTCTTGTCCGCAAGATGTATGAAATCATCAAAACAAAAGAAAACCGATTATAAGAAATCGTTGGAAAATAATGCGTACTTTTATCACTCTTCCTATGTCTTTCTATATATATATTTTTAAGCACACATAACAGCATGCTGCTTTTTAAGAATCATGTAACGGGAACAGGCAAAATTATTAATTAGAATAGACTATGATTGATAAAGCCAAGGATACACATAAAAAATTAAGAGAAAAAACAAAGTGAAGAGTAGGAAAAAACTAGAAAGATAACAAAGCTGGAAGTTGAAGCCTTGAGGAAGAAGTAGAGCATAAGAAAAAGAGCGGTGAAATTTTAATTTTAGGGATTACGAGTATTTAAATTTAAAGAATTTTTAAAAAATTTAAATTATTTTGTTCTTATTATAGAATTAAAAATATAATAAATGTAAAATTTTTTATAAGTGTTTACATTTAATTAGAAGGAAAAAATTTCAGTTTATTATATGATATTAAGGAATTAAATAAAAATTTAAGAGTGAAGAACGCCGACCCCAACCATCCAAAACCAACCACTACGAGCAGCTTAATGTTTTTATTTTTTTTAAGTTTAGCACATTAAAGATACATATTGAAAGAAGAAAAATAATCGATAAAACATGCACAATCTTGTTTTTCTCTATCGCTTACTCTATAATTTCCCTCTTAAATAAATAATGTTATAATTTGAAATAGAAAAATGAAATTTACTTCAAAATTTCTCTCCAAAAAAAGTCGGAGATCTTATTAGTTAATCCACAATTATTATTATTATTTTTCGTTGATGAGACCAGATTAAATGGGGAGCATGGCATATTGTTCCATAGAACATATTAAGTTAGCAAATTCCAGAGAAGATAATATGTTCTCTTGAGATCGAATAGATATTTTAGCGGATTATGTGCAAAGAAGAGCATAGCTTAAACTTGTAAAATTTACTTAAATTCGAAACAAAAGCAACGAACAAATTTCTACGCTATTCCCACGTAGTTTAAAAAGTTAATTCATTTTCGAACTTTATTAAATATTTGTATGCTTGTATGCTTATTCTTTACCGTGGAATTTACTTGAACAAAATAATTGTTTAATAATATGAACACGAGCCGTAGAACATTTGAAGGATACGCTTATCCTGTTATTAATCGGTAGAAATACTTAAAAAAAAGGACTAGCAATGTCAAATAGCTGTAGCCCAAAAATACGGTTGTACAAGAATTGCGGAAGCTATGCGTTCAAAATTTGAGATATATATTGATACCAACCAGCTAGCTAGCAGTTCGTCACATGACTCTCATGACATGCTATTTCCATTCGTAACCGAATGAAAGCAACATAAATTGAAAAAAATTTGTGTTAACAATCCTAACGTTGTTGGGCTACTTGTCTGATCCACCAAGCTTCCGTTAAACATATATATAACAGAAGTACGTATAAGTGCGAAATTAATTAAGTATGGAATTGGTTATTCCCAAAAAAAATAAAAGAAATTGACAACTAGTAATAAGCAGATTTCAATCTTGTGGTTAGTTTAAATTACTTACATAATTATTATTATTATTTTATAGCATGTGATCCCATTTAATATGTGCCTCATTTACTATACATTGAAAAATATTTACGGAAAAGATATAGCGCATAATTGAGTTCTAAAAGTTGCTTTCAAAATGGCACGACAGGCACAAAAAAAATAAAAAATAAATAAAAATAAATCCCTCAGATGTTCTCCATAATGAAGTGGAATCATTTTGTGAATGTTAAATTTAAAAGCATTTGGACAGAAAATAATATTGATAGTTTTGATGGACAAGAATTGACATTGAATAAGTAGGATATAATGCATATGCTGATGCTTGTTTATAATATACAGGTATCGAAAAATCTGGAATCGAGCTGCTACTTAAAGAAGGTGAAACGATCGCACTTCGTAAACTCTGACAAGGTAAGTGGCGGGCTTCTTTATTTCATTCTTCTCTTTACATGCGCGATTATGCCCATCCTCATCATTTCTCTAAAGTTTAGAATTAACTTTTTTGCTTCCCTTCCCGCACGCTTATAGGCACTAAGGCAGAACGATTAATCTCAAATTCGGCCAGCAAATATTTTAAGAAATTTTATATCTAATGCTTAATTCATAGTTATCAACATATTAACAAATGCCATCATTACCTTGAAAATTATTAAGATCGTTGCGTGTATGGCTACAAGCTGCATAGTAATAAAAATCGAAGCTAGAAGAAGTTAAGGTTTTTCTATTTATTTACAAAAATATCTCGTGATTAATCATTTTTAACCAATTTAATTTTCAAGTTTTAATCATTATATTAATATAGCGAGTAGAAAATTTTAAAAACTAAAATAGAACAAAAGAGAAAAATAACTCAAGTTGAGGGCCCGGCCGAACTTGAGACCCGGCCGTCTCATTTTAATTTTAAATTTACTATCTAAATAGTAAAAGAACATATATAGGTAGTTAGAATTAATTTCAACTGTTATCCTATCTATCTAAATTTTCTTTTGACTACTGTCGTTTTTTTTTTCCTATTTTTGTATTTTATGTGCAACTTGCCAACGCTGGGAGTCACAAATTCGAGTTTCTCTACATAATGAATGAAATTTTGAGAGTGATTTAGGAGAATAAATATAATATTACCGTGCAGGTGGTGAAGTTGGTGGACGATGTGGAATCTATTTTCGTCAAGTATTTTGCCAGCAATGACAGGAAAAAGGCAATGAAGTTCCTCCGGCCGAATCAGCCCAAGGAATCCCACGTGATCACCTTCTTCGTAGGTATGTAATCTTTATTTTATACAGCCGATGATTTCTCTCTGCCTGTTTTTATTTATTTTATTTTTTTTCTTACCGACGATTTCTCTTATGCAATACAACAAAGGAGTAATCTTATTTTTCTTACTATTTTTTGTTATAACATGATACTCGAATGATGAAAATACCAATAATTTCGATGTTATTTTGAAGAAAAATTAATTTATAATGCTTATTAATATATTCTATATGACTGAAACATAGTCATTAGACTGTATTTCAAGAAAACATGCGAGTTTTTTTCTTTTTTCTTCCAAAACTGGGATTAATGTGTAGAAATAACGGCATTGCTGGGAAAAAAAATGGAGTTTCGTTAGATATGATGACATTCTATGAATATCTATGTTATTAATATATAAAAGAAATCCAGGCACATGCATCTCAGACGCATAACAAATTATATATCATAATATGATACAAAAAAAAGGACAGTAATACTTAACAAAACACCACTCTCTACTAATATATTTTTTCTAAAATAATATTTATGGTCGTCTGATGTGTTAGCCACCAGCATATTGTAGATGGAGGCTGCAGCAAGTATTTCTCATCGCCAGTTTTGGGCACGAGCACAGCATAACAATTTTAACCGCCAATCTCATATATAACTATAGATATATATATATATATATATATATATATATATATATATATATATANTATATATATATATATATATATATATATATAAAGATATAGATATATAGCCAAAAATTGTGTTCATTAGCAGAATAATAGTGAGGGGAGTTAATTTTGAGTCTACCCCTCTGAGAGTACATTTGTTTTTAGTCTTCCACTAATATTATAAACTAATTAAAAAACTGAATTAAGAGATAAAGTTTTAAAATATATGTTGATATACCCAGGAGACCTGCAAAAATAATTCTACCTAATATGGACAAGTTAAATTTGTATAAATAATCAACTATACACAAATCCCATGTAAACTTATTTTTGGGGCTACAATGAACTAATATAGTAATTTTTTATGAGAAACAGTTCTTACAAAAGTTAAAATGTATTCTACGTCGTTGGGGCATTGTCATAGCTGCCAAACCATCCTAACGACTTGGTTTGTGTAATGTGTTACAGGTTTATTCACTGGTAGCTTTGGGGCTTTGTTTACTGTCTACGCAATCTTAGCGCATATATCTGGAATTTTCTCTTCCAACTTTGAACCAGGTTACATTGAAACAGTTTACCCAGTTTTCAGGTACATAGATAACTCCACTATATTCGCAATGAGCCATTTATTGCTCAACATTCTTTTTATGCTTATATCTTTGGTTTAGTAATTACCTCAAAATCTTTATGAATTTCTATCCTGCTTGCTTGAGCTGCTTACTTTTATTCGTTTCGTTATCTCTTCATATTAGTTAAATTCTATTTATAGGTCTCTTTCATCATAGTAATTTACATAAAACATGCTAACACCCAGCTTTTGTGTGGATCTTGCAGCATAATAAATTGTCAAACTAATTGATGAAAGTGCACTAACTTTTCTTTTTAACAAAAAAAGTCTCACTAAATTTTTGATCTTTCTATCTATACATTCTTTCTATTGTTTAGCACATTAAGTCTATGTGATTGGGTCACAAAGTTATTTTTTTTTTAAATTTGCTTGCCACAACCAGCATGCTGACATTTATGAGAGCGGAAACAACAGTAAAGAGCCACTAAGAGAAGATTAAGCAAAATTCAAAACAGAAAAACCTCAAAATTTAAAACAAGGCTAGTTAAAAAAGCTCAAATAAATTATGTAAATAATAAAAAAAAAAATCTATTCGAGTCACATGAAAGCTCAGGCAGAGTCTACAGAGTCTATGATCGGACTCCATCCTAGCTAACCAGCAAGTCAAGAGCAAGATGATTGAGCATTGAGAACATGAAGTACCTATTCAAAAAGAGAATATCCAAGTCACATAAGTCTACTAGCGTATGTGAACTTCTCATTATGATGGCAAAAGAGAAAACATGTTAGCGTAGTCACATGTGAAGAAAGTATGTTGTGCCCTGTAATGGTGTTGTGTAATTTTGTCATTGCTCTCCAAAGAAAACGTTAAATAGTCTAAGAAACCAAAACATTCTTTCCAGGACAATACTGTTGGTTGATTGAATTATTTCTCATAGAATTTCTTTTAGCAGCCTCCAAATAAGTCAGCCACGAATAATAAAGGAACAACTAGGAATCAAATTCTTTGGCTCACCCAACACCTTAGAGAATGAATTGAGATGAATAAAAATAGAAATAAATAGTATAAACTTCAAAAAGAGAAGTAGAACTTATCATAGAGGAGTTAAAACTACTATGAATTACATCCAAAGCATAACCATAAGAAAATTTGTCAAACAGAAATACTGGGGGGATGAATGAGTGGAAGCAAGACGAGATAAGAAAAAGAAACAATATTTTCCACTTTGCACATCAAATCATATTTATTCAAGTAATAGGATAAATGGATTCCATCAAATATAAGAATATTTCTGATTAAATATTATCTAAATAAATAAACCAAAGTCACTTACAAGAACACTACATCCATTCCAACCAAAAACCATTATAATAGTAAGAACTCCAAATAGAAAAAAATGATGTGTTCACCCTAATTCTCAAAGGCACCCATAGGCAACAGATGTACATAAATCTTTATAAGATAGATGGGAAACTCATTCAAACATACAACATGTAGTCTTATCTTAAAAGAAAATATAGTATAAAATGTGGTGCAACATAAAAAAATCCATAAAAATATAGGAGAAATAAATTTTTGTACAATAAAGTGGAGAGAGCCCAAAAACTATCCATTTTACAAATGGTATAAAGTTGTGATTTGACTTGGAATATCATTATAGAATTTTCATTTTCTAGATTTGCATTTGATAGCATATTTTGCTGTTATTGAGAATAGTATTAGCATTTGCATATTTATTCTTGAAGAATCTAGTATTTCTATCCATCCAACTGTGATGAGCTATTACTTACACCGCAAGATCATAGGAAAGTCTAGTAACCTTGAATTTAATCTTCTCTAAATGAACAAAAAATTGAAGGAATTAAAAAAAGATAGGAGCGTGATTTTTACACTAATTTTATAGAAAATATAAATATTAAGTGGATTGATGTCTCTAGAATTTAGTTTATCGATAGTGCATAAGCCTGTTATAGGAACTTTCTAAGTAAAGACATCATTTTTTAGAGAGTGCCCTTTGAACCAGAGCAGTTTACTCCAATGCAAAATGGAAGAACCTTAAAATGTTAGTTTAAAACTTTATAATGTGTTCGGTTATCTTTCTCTATCAAGATGCAAGAAGGCCCAAAATTAACAATATTTATTTTGATAATAGAGTTGAAGTAGTATGGAGGAACAGAGTGAGGGGCTGGGGTTGGGGTTGGAGGGGGTGGGGGGGGGGGGGGGGGGGTCGGGGATTTGGGGCTAAGGGGGCTCTAATTTTCCATAATTTTTTTTTTAACAAGAGAATCTTTCGAACAGCCAAACCAATAAAAAATTAGTCTAATGTTTTTTTTTCATAGAGTGAGACCCCATTTACCTAATAATCCAAGAAAAATCAAAGATTGTTATTATAAGTGACCTTAAGAGAAATGTTGTTCCTTATTTTTTTTTGAAATGGTAATTAGGCCCTCATTGTTGATTAAAAAAGAAATTGTTAAAAAAATTTAGTTTAGTATGTTTAGTTATTTAAATTGTTTGTTTGTTTTGTTAGATAATCATCTACTATCATACATGTGAACGACCTCATCAGCTGTATTTGAAATTACCAAAAGGTTCATCTTTAAGGAGAATCAATATCTATAGCCATTTAAAAACCTATTTTCTTTTTTCGAGAAAGTTGAGCCTAAATGGCAATATGTACGATTCGGACCTGGGAAATTAGGTGAGAAACTAACCACAATATTGCGGATAAGTGTAACTTTAAAAACATACATTGTTCTCATTTCTCTCAATTATTTATTTAATTATTTTAATTTGGCATAATTTTTTTGAAGCAGCTAAAGCTCGCATTATAATTTGAAAAACAAAATTTATATCCATTAATATTTTCTTATATTGATAACAATTTGAATTAAACATTTGGATTAAACGCACGATAAATTGGAGTCCCACAAAAAGTTCACCAATCTAGAATATTAATATTGGAGTAAAATCCAATAGAAACTTCATATGTACTTATTAATAATATTAGAAAACCTAAAAAACTAAAAGTAGTATAATAATGGCACGACACCATAATCTCTTACGAAAGTGTTTTAGTTGTGTGGAATTATAAATTTTTATACCGGAGATACGGATATTTAAACCATTAATTTAACACCTAAACTTTCATAAGAAGTAGTTGGTATGTATGACCAACATCAGGAAAGATATACATAATGGCCACTCAATTCATATGTATTTACATGTTTATAACCTAAAATTCTTACAAACATGCCATCTCATCCATGCAGGAAAAGTTGTATTTCACTTTTTTGAAAGTTAATATAGTAGTATTTTTATGCTGATATGAATGATTTTGGTGTTATAAATATAAAAGGTAAAGTTTAGGCGTGGATACATGTATAGATAAGAATTAGGTGGAATGTATGCAAATGCCCCAAACATTAATTGTTTGCTAGAATTCGTCACCAATTTGATCTCAATGCACCCTGTTTCGTCTATTTATCTCAGACTCCTAATCATTTCGTTAAGTAGTTCGCTTTGACGTAAAGGGACATTTATTAAGGTTTGAAGACATAGATTATGTTTAATTTTCTCTAGTTTCATACGATAACACAAACTTTAATAAATAGAGCTCTAGTGCTCTACTTTGTTCAGGAATTGTTAGGAGAAACCGTGAAATATTGAAATCATGAGTTGATCCCAAATATCTCGACAGATACTGATATGTCAAAATCTTAATCTAGAATTTGTTTGCCACTAAATCACTTTCTTCGCATATCTCAATAACCTCTTTCATTTCATAGACTTTTTTTTTTCATAAAAAATCATATCTATCACAGTACTAACCATGTTTTTTAAATCTGCAGCATGTTTGCTCTTCTTAGCTTGCATATATTCTTGTACGGTTGCAACTTGTTCATGTGGAAGAGCAGCAGAATAAACTATAATTTCATCTTTGAATTCAATCCTAACAAAGCTCTCAAGTACAGAGATGTATTTCTCATATGCACCTCATTTATGACAATAGTTGTGGGTGCAATGGTGATCCACCTCATTCTCAGATCATCCAATTTTGCTCCGCATATTGTCGATACAATCCCAAAAATTCTGTTGATGGTATGTAATCCAGCTAATATTTATGCCATCAACATTTTATTGCAATGTTGAATTGTTAAATTATCTAATTCTACTTCATCTTCAACAGATCTTCTTAGGAACACTGATTTGTCCATTCAACATAATTTATCGTTCCACACGTTATAGCTTTCTTCGAATCATGCGAAATATCATATTCTCTCCATTTTATAAGGTAAATTAAGTTTGCATTGTTTTCTTTCTTTTTTTTTCCCTTTATTTCAATAAATGTTACTGCCAAATAATTAATTTGTATCATTTTATGGGTAACCTTAAAAATCCTAGTTCCTATGATTCGGTATTAGTTTCGGCCAACGAAAAAGTCTAATATTAAGTTTGTATGATTTATTGAAGGTGTTAATGGTGGACTTCTTCATGGCAGATCAATTAACTAGTCAGGTACGGAATTCAAAAGAAAAAAATAAATAAAAATTCATTAAAAACTAATTAAAAAAAATTAAATTATATTTAATGATTTTTGTTTCTAATTAAAAAGCCAACCAAAAGCAAATTGATATAAAAAGAGGTCTACGCCAGATAATATTTTCTAGAAAATTACTCTTTTTGGAAAATGTTGTGTATTATAATATAATTTGTTTGATACGAAAGAAATTCGATTAATTAGGATAAAAACAAACATATTTAATTTTTTCTATTAAACTATACGATGTAGACACAATTTTAAAAGCAAAATTGGAATTTTTAATAATTTAATTTGTTTGGCACGATAAATTTAAATTGGGGACTCGAAGTGATTGTGATTGCCCGCTGGTGCACAGATCCCGCTGCTCCGGTACTTGGAATTCACATCGTGCTATTTTATAGCAGTGGGGTTCAAAATCCACCCGTACGACACCTGCACCAACAGCAAAAGCTACAAGCTCCTGGCATATATAATTTCCTTCCTCCCTTACTACTACCGTGCTATGCAGGTAAGCCCAGCTACCAATACATTATCATGAGAAAAACATATGTACTCTACTAATCGAGATGAGTCTACGTAACAATTAGTGTGCGAGAAGGTACATGGAGGAAGGCTACGATCCCAATCACTTGGCTAATGCGGGCAAGTATATATCTGCAATGTTGGCTGCTGCTGCTCGATGGAAGTATGCATTAGACCCGACTCCAATGTGGCTTGCAATCGTGGTCATCACCTCAACACTTGCCACTTTCTACCAGCTTTATTGGGACTTTGTTAAGGATTGGGGACTTCTCAACCTCCACTCCAAAAACCTATTTCTTAGAGACGAACTTGTTCTCAGACACAAGTGCATCTATTACTTTTCCCTGGTAACATTATTTATCTATTATGATTTTATATTAAAGATTGGAGTGATAAGTGTAGATGTGAGATTTTGTAAATACATAAGAATTGTGTGTTGTGTATGTAAACGCCCCTAGCAAGCCTAACAAATAATAATGGTAACAACAATAATTTTGAGATACTAAGCAGATGATTATTATGTTATAGGCTTTAAACTTCGTGCTACGACTTGCATGGGTAGAAACAGTGCTACGACTAAATATGGGCTTCCTGGAAAATCGTCTTGTTGACTTCACTCTGGCATCCCTCGAAATTATTCGACGGGGACACTGGAACTTCTACAGGTATCATTCTATAATACTCTCTTTGTTCCTGACTTTTACTAAATTAGTCATTATTTGATACTCTTGCATGAAGACGTCTGGTGATGGTTCTTTTTTTTTTTTTTAATATATATAAAGGTTGGAGAACGAGCACTTGAACAACGTTGGCAAGTTTAGAGCAGTGAAGGCGGTTCCTCTTCCTTTCCGTGACATGGAATAGTGCGGCATGGACGCTTAATAATTTGTTGAATGGGGTTAAATAAAACTTATTCATTAGTGGTAGCTTGCTCATTCATCAAGATTACTTTTGTTTGGGTTAATCGTTTAAAAGCAAATCACAAAAGTTGTTTGACTTGGAGTTTGCAAAAGCTTCTTTTCAAGTCATGCCAAATTTTCCAATAAGGTAGTTTAGTTCTTAACGGAATGGGGGGAGAATACTTGAAGGGAAAACAAAAAAGCGAAAGGCTTAATGTGCCTTTAGAAACATTTGGGTGGTTGTTAGCATAATTGTATAATCTTTTGTTCATTATTATTCAACTTTCCTTTTGAATAAGATCATTATGTTAGAATATCAATGATTGTAAGGAAAGTGTTTTGCCGAAGTATTTTGTAATCAAAGTTAATTTGTACCTTTTCTTTCTGCATAGGACTGTGTGAGGGGATATGGAGTTAGCTAGTCAACTTTCTCATAGTTTCATCTCTTATGAAATTGTATTTGTCCTCAATTTTTGCAAACTTAAAATTAATTTTCTTATGAATTTTATAAATAATATATTGTGTTCTCTTTTTTTTTTTTCATTTTCAATTTCTTTTCAAGGCTATGCCCAACATTTCATTCAAAAAAGTGAAGGTAACACAAGTCGAAAAGGAACTAAAATTACTAATATTAGTGACAATAATCTGTGTATAAGAATGAAAATAGAAGAAAAATAATGGAGAAATAACAAACGAACAAAGATTATAGTTCAAAAGTTACTTAACCCAAAAATCATGGGAACCCCATCAAGTGTTATTGAAGAAGAAAATCCAAGTAGTTAGCTTGACAAAATCCTATGATATGGAGAAGGAGATAACCAAAAAAAATGTGACAGACATAAATGACATGCAAGAGTTTAGAATTAGCAGATAAAGAAATAATTCACAAAACAATTAGATCAAATACTCCATATTGATCATAATATACATTCTAATATCTATAAGATGGTTAAATTTCCATTGTCACAAGGTCTAAGAAAAGCACAAGCAGAGTGCTAAATAAGAGTTCAACCATTTATCGCAACTCCCAAAATTTTTGAAGAATACATATTATTTATTTATTTATTCATTGCAAGAGGGATAACAAAAATAATTAGTTATAAGGAGTTATCTAAACTATCTCAACATTATAAATTCAAAATATAATGAACCAAAAGATATCATATGCCTAGGATACATTAATTTTAAATTATCATAATTATCCCAAAAAGCCAAAAAATTATAGGTATTTATAGTGTAAAAAGAAAATAACTCACAGTCCTTCAGAAGAGTGATAGGTAGCCAAAAAGGACTTCTGAGGACCAATAGATCAAGTATAAAATTTGATCACAATCGAAAAAATAAAGGTAAAGTACATGTTCATGGATTCTTTAAGAGAAGGAACAACCATTCAACTTTTTCAGTGCCATGAACATAGACAGAATGAACCAACACATATAAATAGAGAAATAAAGGTCAATAATGTCGAATTTAATATCCAGATCATAGATAGTTGTAAGTGTGAAAGGAAAAACTAAGAAAAAAAACCAAGAAATTTGTAGAATTCAAAATTTTATATAGAGTTGTAGTGCACAAAAACTCATACAACCAATCAATCATCTAGTTTGCTAAAACTTTCAAGAAAATGATTAACCAAGGAAAAAAATAAAATAACAAAATCACAATATAAGTTTTCAATGAGATATAACTGATGCCCAAAATTTCTATGTTGCCAATTTTTTAAGTATTCAAGTAGATTAAATGATATATGGAATTAGAGTCTACATATATGTCCTACAAAGGAACTATTTAACTTTTATAACAGAAAAAATTTACACTACTAAGTCTACTTTGAAGGGTTTAGATTTTAAAAAGGCAAAAGGTTCTAATTTCTTAACACAAAAATACAAAAAAATAGAACTAAGTTTTATTGGAGTTGTTCAGAGATAAAAGGTTCATACTCCTCACTATAAGAGGAGTTGGTATTAGCATCCGATATTTGTGTTGGAATTTTTAGACACAAATATTTACATTAGATTTGTGGCGGTTAAGTGAAGGATGATAAGTTTTGATCTTTGCTACATATTTTATGTCTGATTAGTGTCTAATTTGCATAAAAAAGTTTGATGAAAAAAATATTCTAAAAACAGTGAAATTTCTACTGGAGTTGTAATTATGTTGGCGTCGAAGTTGCATCAAATAAAGCGAGGAAAAAATTTCCTTGTTAGCATCAAAATTTGTTCAATGCATATTATATGTAAATCTGATGTAGCATACTAAATAACTCTTATTCCTGATTAAATTTTATTTCTTTGCTCTTCGTCTCTCGGTCTTGCCTTCTTCCTGAACCTCTCTCAAGATTTTTTAGCCCTTTCACACTTCCCTTTCCTTCTCCCTCTTTCTTATGGTTTCACTCAAAACAATTACCTTCCCAAACAAACCTTCACGATATAGTCACCATTAAAACTAGCTGGGAGGGAACAACCATATCATGCTTACATAAATCACTGAAACTACCCTCATCCTTCAGCTCCACTCCCATCATAAGGCATTGAAGAAGGTAAGTCTATTCACACAATTATTTCCATTCATATGTATTATTCATGTAAAAATTGATGTTTAGGAAAAGTTATGGAGAGAGCTTGGAGAGCCTAGAATGGAAAAACTATGGACAGTGCAATTTATCTTTTCCTCTTCTTTGTTCTTTATTTTGATTAATTTAAGTTTATTTTAAGTTTTATCACTTTAAATTATCATTTTAGGTTTAGGTTATGTTAATGTAATTTGGAAGAGTGAGTTGAGAGGAAATGTCAATCTTAAATGGTTAGAGCCCTATACTGAATGCATAAAACCTATTGTAAATTAAAAAGTACCACTTAGACTTGACTATAAATTTTATAAGACGGTTGTTAGGCTTGCAAACCTTTATGGTGTATGAGAATCATAAAGTAAGTTAATTTAGACTTATGTTAAGGTGGATGGGTGACTTTGCACTAAGAGACAAAATTTGGAATGATTATATCCATGAACATTTTATTTTCTATTGCTAAATATGTCATACTTGTCCTGTTTTTATATTTGTTTTAGAAATAATCAAGATATGTTTCTTATTTAGATTTTCTATATTCCTCTTTTTACTTGTGTATACTGCTCTTTGTTGACCCCACTTTTGGTTGAGGTCTAGTCTTTCCTTTTTAATTGTCCAGGGTCTAGCCATAGGAATTTCTTGTTGACTATTCCTACAGGACTAGAAAAGAAACCCTCACCATCATAAATTCTAAACTCTTCTTTGCTCAACTTGAAGTTTCACATATTAGTCCTAACCTGCAACACTTAGTAGGTGGGGTCAATACGGGGGAGCTCAAGGGGAGTCCCCATAAGACTGTTTGGCCTTAGGGTTAACCCTCTAGTAGTGTGATGATGGTTGGTCTCACACACACACTTGCACATTACACTTCCACTCATAACCTTACACCCAAACATGCTTAACTTTGATCCTTTAACCCTTTGGGAGACACATGTAGTTGGTCCCCTAGACCCACTAGCTCTAGGCTAGGGTTTAGCTGAGACCAGTACATGGAAGACCCAAAGTAGAGAATTCCTTTAGTCCATGACTCAAGTAGGGTGATTGACACCCCAATTTTACCAAAATACCCAATTTAACCTTTTGCCCCCAAATCTACCCAAATTACTAAACTACCCTTGAAAC
>NEWO01000771.1:99146-114176 GCA_003013225.1 Phalaenopsis aphrodite | reverse complement strand
TCGAGGTAGCAAGGAAGAAGAAATCTCTCACTTCCCCTCTACTCTTTCAATCTCTCGAAGAAATCCTCACAATTGTTACACTCTAATGGTAATTCTATACACTCTAGATTCCTTAGACTCTCTAGACTTCTTCTATTTTTGGCTTCTTTTAAAGTTGTAAATGAGCTTTCCTAAGAGTTGCCTAAGCATCCCTTCAAAATTTGGCCTCATCCAAAGCTTGAGTAGGCATAACTGTCGATCTCGCCGTCGGTGGCCTCGAGGGCGCCGTCGGTCGCCAACGGCTGGCTTCTAGAAATTTGTCCTGTAGTTTTGGGAAAATCTTGTCGTCAGCAGCATCGAGGACACCGTCGGCGGCCTAGTTCAAATCTTCACATTTTGGTCCTTCTTGCTCCAAATTCGCTCCTTTTTGCATATTTTTTGCTCCAATGACCCTAATTCATCATTCCTGCAACAAAACATCAAAAATACCTTTCTTTAAAATGCAATATCATCAAAAACAGTATAAAATAGGTATGAAAATCTCAACATATTTTCCTTTGGTCAAAATCCCCCAAACTTAACTATTACTTGTCCTCAAGTAATTTTACTACTATATATAAAAGTTATGATCTATTGCATTAAAGTTTAATTCAGAAATACTATAAGTTTGATTTAAATAAATATCATAGTGAGATTTTTAGAAAAAATTCAAGTAATTGAATTAACTCTGTAGCCACAAGATTATCTAGTCATCAAGTTTTAAGTGTTCTAGTCTTCTATTTATTCCAAGAATGACTATATGTTGCAATATTAAGTCACTTAGAATATTCAAGAGATAGGAACTTCATGAGAACTCGACTAGTAAAAGATCTAATTCCATAAATATAAGTTTAGGAATGTATTTAAGTTTTCCCTTTAGGTAGGTCTAGTGAAGCCAATTTTTTATTAGGCATATCCTCAAGCTTCTCCTCACTTACATAATTTTTCTTTCTTTTCTCTTTTTCATTTGGATTGCTTTCAGTCCTATATTTTTTTTCTTTTGTTTTTAGGGATTGTTTTCAATCCTTTCTTTTTCCTTTTTCAAGTGAAGATTACTATATCTGAATAGCTTTTAATAATTTTGAACTTCACTTTTCTTTCCCTAAATTTGAAACTCAAAGCATTTCTTTACCTTATAAATATTTCATAGTTTTTACATCATTGAGCCCCAATCTTTTCTTCTCAAATGAATTTCTATATTCATAATACTTCAAAATATAGTTTCTTTACTTTAAATAGTTAACTATAATCTTATTCTCTTATTCTAAATATCTTAAGTTACAAAAATTAATTTTCATTACAACAATATTTCTTTAAATGTACTATAATATTCAAATAGAAACAAAAATGTAGTTACCTGAATTAAATTCACTACATGAAATCATATAAATAATTTTTGAAAATATTGAAATAGAGGACATCTAATAGTTAATTTTTTTCTTCCCTCACCCGAACTTAAATTTTTAAATATGAAATAATACAGGTGGAAAGAAAAACTATAAATATAAATCATCCTCAGTATTGTAGGCATTTTTATCATTCTGAAATTTCTGCAGGTCTTCTCAAATTTTTACTTCACCTGGTCTATAATATTAGGAGTTTTCTACACATATAAATCATTAGAGGAATTTTTGGGTAATGAAATTTTGAAATAAGTATAAAACTGAAACATTAAATAAGCACAACATTTCCTAACACAACCACAATACTAAATAATTGAAACTAAAATGCAAAATAAAAATCACATTACATTACAATCCATAATACTACTCAACATCTATACATGCACAATTAACTATAACAATAACTTTATAACAAAAATTAAAATCATTCAAATGCACAAAATAAAAATGAAAGTCCAAATACATAAACATCCATTTCTATTACAAAAGGTCACAAAAATAAAAATACAAATATAAGTACATCAATTTCATTCAATATCAAAATCCCAAGCTATATCTTCATCTCCTTGATTAGCATGTGGATTGGGTTGATACTGAGTATATCGGGGGCACTCAGGAAACGTAACATCAGGCTCACCTCTGTAGTGTCGGGCCTGAGCTTCATAATAAGCTACCTCAAAATTTGAATGCCTCTGCAGGTACTCACTATCATAATTGTGTCGGCATTCTAAACCTCCAATCCTTTCACTTATCAATTCTATGCTCTTCCACTGCAAGGTTAACTCATTCATCAAATCAGAGAGGGTAGGGGAACTAGAAGGTGGAAGATCATGACTTGTAGATGGGACATCTCTACTAGTAGAAGGTTCTTGACTTCTACTCCCAGTTCTCCATTTCTCATAAGATTCATAAGTCTTTAGATTAGTCTTACTAATGGGTTTCATAGGATAAACCCATTCTTCATCTCCAAGTTCTACTCCAGAAAGTTTGCAAATTGCATAAATAATTCCAAGATGTCATAGACCTCCAGTAGTCTCACTCCTCGCTGTAGTCAATATATTCTTAAGAATTATCCTCCCCACATTTATAGTTTTACTATTATGAATACAAAAATTCATAATAGCTCTATCTCTAGTTAAGTCACTATGGTGATAGGTCGGTAACAGAGTAGAAGAAATGAAATAGTGCCACACCTTAGAGGCGGCATTGAGCATGGAAGCAGAAAAATTTACCCGTTCTCGTTGTTATATCTTCCATGTTCCTTTCCCATAAGTGAGAAAGTTGATCACATCATTGAGGGGGCCTTCCATCGTACTAAAGGATTCATAGTAGCATCTATAAGAGTCTGGGACTTCATAAAAAGTGTTGATGCAGGCGGGAGTAAACTCAACAGGGAATCTACGCACTTGAACAATTTCATCATCTGAATAAATCACATTGGCATAGAACTCCTTCACAACATTTGCATCAGCTTTATTGGTGGTGTAACAAAAGTTTTCCCACCTCCACTCTGCAATAACTCGTTCTATTTCTCCTCCCGGACTTTCAAAAACTCGATATTGTATGCACTTCTTTCCATTAAATATGGAAGTAAATTTAGTTTGAGTCATCGCATTGACGAAGCGAGACTCGTCGAACTCAACTCTTCTCTTTTATTGGGGTGTCATTTCAATCTAATCAAATTATAGAAAATTTTCAAAAATTACTTAAAATATGTAAATCATGGCTTCCAATAATAATTCTAAGAGTTCAACAATAAAATCCATCAATCTCTTCCCAAATTTTCTTCACATTCCCAAATTTTTTGGATCTCTTCAATGTGGGGGAAATTCATGGTGAAAATCAAATATTTTTAGCTTGGAGTGAAGCGCTTACCGAAAGATGATCAAATCCGGTGTCAAAAAGTCTTGAAATTGCCTCCCAATCTAAGATCTTTCAAGCCCTAAGTCGAAAAATGGCATTTTTAGGAGGAAGGGGATGATGAATACTGGCAGTTGATTGGTCAAAATTGCGGTTAAAGGTGTTTTTTATGAGCTCACCTTCGGCGGGGTCGATGGCGCCGTCAGCGCACTTAACTGGAACTTAAATCCTAAGTCTTGGGAAAATCCCGCTGTTGGCGGCGTCGAGGGCGTCATCGGCGGGCTCTATTGATTTTGTCCAAATTCCAAATTTTTGCGATTTCGATCAATTCCAAGCCTAAACGATATCCGTTTAATCATTATAGACATAATTTTAAATAACTAAATGATGTACTTAGCACATATAAACTTACGAAACACAAAACATCACATTTATATATAAATTCCAAGAGGTACAATATACATTACATATAATACCTAAGTTTGGTATTTTCTCAACCTCAATACATTAATTCAGCGTCGCAATCCAAGCCACCACATTCTCAAAACGCTAAAAACAAAACATTCTATGCTTAGTCTCAACTATACATAAATCTATAAGCATAATTCTAAAGCAAAGCAACTACAATGTTCAAATCAAAATACATAGATAGACATATAGGTAGTAATATAAATCTACTAATCCTCAGACTCGGCACTCGATTCTCCTCTGAGATCACCCATTGATTGCACATGAACGAAGAGGTTGTAGAAGGGTCAGAATGGAAATTCTTCAGTAGAATCCTCCTCAATTAATTTCATCCTCCTCATCAATCGTATCAAACTATCTTCTAAATGTCCAGAATGCTGGCAATGTTCCTTCATCCTTCAGTCCAGATGATCGAAGAAATCGTAAATATTATTAATTGCATTCATGACATTTTGTACCTGCTTTTCCACCTTCTTGATTGATCGCAGGATCACCAAAGACTTATCAGGGACTAAGGGTTGAACTGGCAGTGAATTTTGAGATGATTGATCAACTATCATGGCCATGTCATTTTCATCTTCAAATGATTGGAATCTTTCAGTTGGATAACTTTTCCCAATTCTCATAGGACACATAGAACTGACTGCAAAGTGAGAAAATTGTGGAGGGGTGTCCAAGCCGATAAGTTGATCTGTGAACGATCAGACCCAAAACCGACTTCACAATTATAGATTCAATGTCGATCGGCAGTCCCTTTTGGATGCATTAATTTAAAATGACACTTTCCTTAAGAACTTTACCGATCTTCATTGTCGGTAACAGTTTCGTAGAAATGAAAAAGTGTCAATGTTTAGGAACGGGATTGAGGAGTGTTGCAGAAAAACTAACATACCCGTTTTCTCTTGTTTCCCAATCATTAGTTTCGTCCGTTAAATACTAGTAAATCTCATTCATCTGGTTTCTCATTGGGACGAAACTGAAATAGTGGCAGACAGGAACATTTTCTATCATATATAATTTGTTGATCCGTGCAGGAGCGAAAGTGATCCACCTTCCTTGAACATAAAAAACTCCTTGGTTGATTCTATGTAAATTTGCATAAAATTCTTTTACCACAGAAACCACCACGGTGGCAGTAGTGTAGCACAACACTTCCCATCTTCGCCGCACTATCGTTTCTTCAATATCCATCATGGGATTATTCAATCAGTGATTCATAAATCCTCGTTCTTTGATTAATCTTTTCTTCGTCAGCAACTTGTTGAAGATTCGCTGCGCTTCCGCACTAATAAACTTCTGCCGATTGAAAACTCTCATTCTGGGATTATCGGGGGAATTGGATGCCATAGGAATGGAATTTTTAGAGTTTCACTTCATATTTGGAGGGAAAATATGAATTACAATTCGAGTTTTTGAGTTTAAAAAGACTATTCCCGCCCAAAAATCGTCAAAAACCACTACTCGAACACAAGAAACTGTCATCTTACCGGTCTCACCGTCGACGGCCTCGAAGGTGTCGTCGGCACGCTTCTGAATTAATTTTGTCTGGACTCTCAAGAAAAACCCACCGTCGGCGGAGTTGAGGGCGCCCAAGGAAACATTTTCACAGTTTTGCTCTGGTCCGAATTCTTCATGGATCCAATTTTTAAGATGTTTCAAGGGTAAATAAGAATAGTAGAGCTTAATACTACAAAAAACTAGCAATAATTTCAATTAAAAACTACTATAATTGCGAATAAAGTAAAGATAAATATGGGTTGCCTCCCATAAAGTGCTTGGTTTAACGTCGTCAGCCTGACCTATTCAGGTGTTATTCAGGTTGATTGATCATTAAAACCTCTTTAAATTTTGGTCTTTTACCCTCATAATATGGTTTTAATCTATGTCCATTGACTTTAAATCTATTTTCCGTTTTTTGATTTTCAATTTCAACAGCTCCGTAAGTAGAAACTTGATTCACAGTAAATGGCCCTAACCAACGAGACTTCAATTTCACAGGAAATAATTTCAACCTAGTGTTGTAAAGTAAAACTTCTCGTTCTGGTTCCAAGTGCTTTTGGTTAATCTTTTGATCATGCCATAAATTTAATTTTTCTTTATAAATTCTGTCGTTATGATAAGACTCATTCCTTAATTCTTCCAATTCATTTAATTTTAACAATCTCTTCTTACTAGCACCTTTCAAATTATAAATGAATTCTTTAATCACCCAATATGCTTTATGCTCCAATTCTACTCATAAGTGACATATTTTTTCCAAAAATTAGTCTATAAAGAGTCATTCCAATAGGAGTTTTATAAGCAGTTTTGTAAGCCCATAATGCAGTATCGAATCTAGTGGACTAATCTATTCTACTAGTGTTTACAGTCTTTTCAAGTATTTATTTAATCTCTCTATTAGAAACTTCAGCTAACCCACTGGTTTGACGATGATAGGCTGTAGAGATCTTGAGAATAATATTAATTTTTTTTGCCAATCTCTGAATATATTTATTCCTAAAATGAGATCCTCCATTAGTGATAATCATTCTAGGCATTCCGTATCTAGTGAAAATATTTTTCATCAAAAATCTTGAAACACTTTTAGTGTCACAACGAGGTAAAGCTTGTGCTTCAATCTACTTAGAAACGTAGTCCACTGCAATTAATATATATAAGTTCCCAAATGAAGTAAAAAACGGTCCCATAAAATATAATCCCCAAACGTCAAAGATCTCAACTTCCAATATGAAATTTAGAGGCATTTCATTAAATATATTGCCTACTCATTCACATCGATCATAAGTTTTTATATATCAATAGACATCTCTAAATATGATAGGCTAATAAAATCCAGCTTGTAAAATTTTATAAGCAGTTTTATCAATCTCAAAATGCCTTCCAAATTCAGAATCATGACATTTCTAAATGATCAACTCAATTTCTTCCAAAGGTACACATCTCCTCATAATAAGATCCTTGCATTGTTTATATAAATAAGGCTCATCCAAACAAAATACTTTAGCATCATGAATGAATTTTCTTTGTTGTTGTAATGTCAGCATAGGTGACAAAATATCACTTACAATATAATTAACAATATCATCATACCATGGTATTTTCCACTCATTAATATTATAAAGTTGTTCATCAGGGAAACTATCTATAATTACATTGTCGGTGTTAGATAATTCATGGTTTTCTAATCTTGATAAATGATCAGCAATATGATTATCAGTTCCCTTTCTATCAATAACCATAAGATCAAATTCTTGCATCAATAGTATCCATCTAATCAAACTTGATTTAGTATCCTTCTTTTGCATTAAATATTTAATAGCAGAGTGATCAATATACACAATACATTTAGGTCCAATTAAATAATATATAAATTTATCTAAAGTATATACAATTGTCAGTAACTCTTTTTCAGTAACGGTATAGTTAATTTTTGCATCATTAAGAGTTTTACTAGCGTAGTATATCACTTTAAAAATCTTTTCGAACCTTTGTCCAAGAACCGCTCCAATAGCATAATCACTAGCATCACACATCAGTTCAAATGGTTTCTCCCAATTAGGTGAAACTATAATAGGGGCTGTAATTAATTTCTCGTTTAATAACTCAAAGGCATTTAAACAGCTTTCAATAAATTCAAATTGTATGTCCTTTTCTAAAAGTTGGCATAGAGGTTTAGTAACTTTTGAGAAATCTTTAATAAAACGCCTGTAAAAACCAACATGTCCAAGAAAACTCCTAACTTCTTTTACATTAGTAGGAGGTGTTAGTTTACGTATGACTTGAATTTTTATAGGGTTTGCTTCCATACCATCTTCCAAAATTTTATGCCCTAACACAATTCCTCCTGCAACCATAAATTGACATTTCTCCCAATTTAGAACTAAATTAGTTCTTTCGCATAACTCCAAAACTTTTCAAGGTAATTTAAGCATGCGTCAAATGATGTTCCAAATAAAGAGAAATCATCCATAAATACTTCAAATCCATCATCAATTAACTTACTAAATATGGACATCATACATCTCTGGAATGTTGCAGGTGCATTACATAATCCGAAAGACATTCTTCTAAAAGCAAAAGTTTCAAAAGGACTAGTAAATGTTGTATTTTCTTTATCCTTAGGAGCAAGAGGAATTTGATGGTAACCAGTATATCCATCTAAAAAGAAAAAATATTTGTGCCTAGCAAGTCTATCCACTATTTGATCTAAAATATGGAAAGAGAAGTGAT
This sequence comes from Phalaenopsis aphrodite, assembly GCA_003013225.1. Taxonomy (NCBI): domain Eukaryota; kingdom Viridiplantae; phylum Streptophyta; class Magnoliopsida; order Asparagales; family Orchidaceae; genus Phalaenopsis; species Phalaenopsis aphrodite. Next base: position 106,197 of record NEWO01000771.1, on the reverse strand, counting down.
CTTTCGTCGTGGCAGTGTTTAATTTTCTATAATCAATGCAAATACTCCACCAGTAACTTGTCTGATAGGTATTAATTCATTATTTTATTTTATTTCAACAGTCACTCCTCCTTTCTTAGGAACATAATGAATTGGACTTACCCATGCACTATCTGAAATAGGATATATAATTCCAGTGTCTAACCATTTCAAAATTTCCTTTTTACTACTTCTTTCATTATCATAATCAATCTCTTATGTGGATCAACTCTTGATTTATATTGTTCATCTAATATAATTCTGTGCATACAAATTGAAGGACTGATTTCCTTAATATCAGCTAAGGTCGAACCAAAAGCTTTCTTATATCTTTTTAATGTGTCTAACAGTCTTTGCTCTTTTAGTTCTTTTAATTCTAAAGATATAATAACAGGTAATGTAGATGAATTCCCCAAAAACACATACTTCAAGTGGTTAGGTAATGTTTTCAATTCAAGTTCAGGTGGTTTTATAATTGAAGGAAATAGATTCTTATCAGCATTTTTTGTGATATTCAAAATCTCAAATCTTTCTTGAACAAAATTTAATTCTTCATTTTCTAATTTATCCAAAATAATTTCATCATTCTCTTCAATTTGTTCTTCAAAATGCTCTTCTTTTTCAACATACTTTGTATCTTCAAAATGTTCGTTCAGTAGATGTTCAATAATTTCCATGCGAAAAAACTCATTATCTCTTTCAAAAGCACGGTATTTCATAGATTTCGCAATGTTAAAAGCCACTTCCTCATCATTTACTCTCATAGTTAATTCTACTTTTTAAAATCTATCATAGCTTTTCCAGTAGCTAAAAATGGTTTCCCCAAAAAGATAGGTATTTTGTTATCTTCTTCCATATCTAAAACAAAGAAATCCACGGGAAAGATAAATTTGTCCACTTTTACTAATACATCTTCTATAACACCCTTAGGATATGTAACTGAACGATCCGCTAACTGTAGTGCTACAGAAGTAGGTGAGACTTCTCCTAATCCTAATCTTTTGAAAATTGATAGAGGCATAAGATTAATGTTTGCTTCCAAGTCACATAAAGCTCTTCCATAAAATTTTTCACCGATAGCACATGGTATAGTGAAGCTACCAGGATCTTTTAATTTTTCAGGAAGTTTTTTCTGAATAATTGTACTACACTCTTTGCTAAGTGCAACAGTTTTGTTATTCGTGAACTTCCTTTTCTTGTTCAGAATATCTTTCATAAATTTCACATAATTGGCCATTTGCTCTAAAGCTTCTACGAAGGGAATATTCACCTTTAACTTCTTAAGAATTTCTAAAAATTTAGAAAATTTTTTATTGTGTTTGTGTTGCTTCAACCTTTAAGGAAACGGTGGTGGAGGTTTCTCCACAGTAATTTTCAATGGTGTAAATGGATACTCTAAATCTGGGTACCCATGATCCTTTTCTTTTTCAGTATCCACTTTCTCTTTTTTAGTTTCTATTTATTTTTGCACTCTTGTCTCTAATTCTTTTCCACTTCATAATTAAATCACCTTGATTTGTTCTTTTCCTTGATTGTTAGGATTTGGTTCCACAGTACTCGGAAAAGTTCCTAATGTTTGGTTACTAAGCACAGTAGCGATATGCCCTAATTGGTTTTCAGTATTCTTAATAGCAGTTCCTTGATGTTGTAATTGATTTCCTTGAATCTGTAATTGATTTCCTTGATTCTGTAATTATTGACCCATGTTTAATATCAGCTCTTCCATAGATAGTTTCTTCTCCTTAATTTGAGCATTATTGTTAAATCCTAGAGGATAAGAAGGTCTATAGTTAATATTTCCCTGGTTTGATGAATTTCCTAATGGGTTCACTGAGTTGTTTGCCCATTGTTGATTTGTAGAAGAATTGTTAGTTAAATTAAAATTTGGATGATTCTTCCAACCTGGGTTATAATAATTCAAATATGGATTGTTGGGTCTATTAATAGCATTTAAGGTCTCATATGATGGTTGAACATCCACAAATTGCCCAAATGAATTTTCTTCCATCATAGGTGGTGTTGAAGAATAATTCATCCCATAATGATCTAATTTCTTTGATATTGCAGCAATCTGCAAAGCTAACATAGATATTGCATTAGAATCATGGATACTAGCTACTCTTTTAGGATTTACCCGCTCAGTGGGCCATTGAAAATTGTTGGCAGTCATCTCTTCTATTAATGAATAAGCCTCATCAAAAGGTTTTGACATTAGAGAACCACCAGCTGCAGCATTTATAATCGATCTAAGAGATCTCACTTATCCATTATATAAAGTTTGAATTATTAACCAATCTGGTAACGAATGACGAGGACACTTCCTAAGAAGATCTTTAAATCTCTCCCAAGCTTCATTTATTTACTCTCCATTAGTCTGACAGAACGATGTTACGTCATTTCTTAGTTTAGCGGTTTTGGATGGAGGTAAATATTTGGATAGAAATTTCTGTGAAAGTTCTCCCTAAGTTCTAATAGATCCAGATGCTAATGAATTTAACCACATCTTGGCCTTATCCCTCAATGAAAAACGAAAAAGTCTAAGTCTAATAACATTATTTGAGACTCTGTCATACTTAAAAGTAGCACATAGTTCTAAAAAACTAGTGAGATGTAAATTAGGGTCTTCATTTGGGGTACCTCCAAATTGATTATTTTGTACCTTTTGGATAATAACAGGTTTAAGCTCAAATGAATTAGCAGCTACATCAGGATTTTGGATAGATAAGTGAACCTCATCTGCTGTAGGATTTGCATAATCTCTTAAGGGTCTAGGTTGGTGCTCATTTTATATTCCGTGATTATTCAGGTTGTTTTCCATTGTATCAGAATTTCTAAGTTCTCTTCTTAATTTTCTGATCCTTCTAACATGCGTTCTAATTCTGAATCATAGGGTATAAGATTTTTAGGTCCAAATTTACGCATACATTTTGAAATCAGTACTCAGTAATATAATTAACGTAAACATAAATATAAAAATAAGTTGCAATTTAAGTAAAAATTTTCTAATAATCCTAATTTGTCCGTTATTATGATTGTGATTTTACTCACTCACTCAATCACTCTCCGACAATGGAGCCAAAAACTTGACCGACTTTTTTTTGTAATCGACAAATACAAGAATTTGATGACGCTTTTAGAAGATTTAATTTCTAGCAACTGTGTCCAAAGACTTGATCACGACTTTATAGACGTGTCTGATTTGGTTAAGTTGTTTAATTATAATATTCAATAATGTTAAAGTCAAATTTGTCAACGCAAGTATACGTATCGCTCAAGTAATATAGTGCTCTAATGGAGTCCTAGATATCGATCCCACAGGGAGTGGTTTAGAATTACGGACTAAGACTTAAGAAAAGTAAGACTTTAATCACAACAACGACGTTCAATTTGCATATCTGTCACTAATAGACAATTGAAATAAATAGATAATTTTAATAACTAATAAATAACTAATGATATAAAGTAGGGTTTAATTTTGATATTCAAAAGATAAGAAAACATCCTTCTCCTTGTCAAGAAATTATAGTGAATTGATAAAATGAATTAGTTCAATTTATATTATGTCAAATAGGAGCATACATATTCTTAACCCTTTGGCCCAGACATAAAGAACATTGACTAATCCTATGTTTGGTTACTGATTCTGAGCTAGGTTGGGAGGATACTAGCTCTCACTTTAGAGCTCTCACGTTACCCTCACCTGAGGGCTAACATCTACACATCAACACCTAAACGATAGGATCAAATTGGGGATTTTAGTTTGTCACTCTAAAATCTCCAATTCTTCGCCCGATAATAATATTTCCCTATTATTTGCACCCAACTTTCAAGGGCTTTGGCCTCCCTGAATCTTGGATGTGACCTTCACTTTAGTTGTAAAACTCAACATATTTTAACAAATCAATTGACCGGATTGAAAGTAAATTGAGATATATGTGAAAACATCATCACAATTTCTTAAACATTTTCATGGCTTCACCAATTCAAAACACCATTTCACAAATCTTGAGACAATGAGAAAGACAGAGAAAACTACTCAGAACTCATGGGGAAAACACAAAAAAACTCGAAATTCATATATAAAATTAAAGTCATACAAAGTACAACAAGTAAATAACTTATCTCTAATTTCTCCCTAAGAACACTCCTTGAAGTTCCTCTGAATCTCTTCCTTTCTTTACAGCACACATGATTCCCTCTTTAAAGTAGCAAGGAAGTATCTTTTTGCTCCAATGAACTTAATTCATCATTCCTACAACAAAACATCAAAAATACCTTTCTTTAAAGTGCAATATCATAAAAAACAGTATAAAATAGGTATAAAAATCTCAATATATTTTTCTTTTGTCACGTGCTATGTAACATTTGGAGCTTTCTACACTTATAAATCATTAGAGCAATTGCTGGGTAATGAATTTTTGAAATAAGTATTAAACTAAAACATTAAACAAGTAAAATATTTTCTACACAACCATAATACTAAACGAAACAATTACAATTAAAATACGAAATAAAAATCACATTACATTACAATCCACAAAATACTACCCAACATCTATTATACTACACATACAAATTTAACTACCACATTAACTTTATAACAAAAATTACAAACTGTCCAAGTGCAACATAATAATAAAAATAAAAGTACAAGTACACACAAACATCCATTTCTATTACAAGAGATCACAAAAATAAAAGTACAAGTACAAGTACATCAATTACTACCAGATAACAAAATCCCACACTATGTCTTCGTCTCCTTGATCAGCAGGTGGATTGGGTTGATATTGGGTCTATTGGGGGCTCTCAGGGAAAGTAACATCAGGCTCACCTCTGTAGTGTTGGGCCTGAGCTTCATAATAAGATACCTCAAAATTTGAATGCCTCTGAAGGTACTCACTATCATAATCATGTCGATATTCTAGACCTCCAATCCTTTCATTTGTTAATTCTATGATCTTTCGCTGCAAGGTCAACTCATTCATCAAATCAGTCAGAGTACGGGAACTACAAGGTGGAAGGTCATAACTTGTAGAGGGGACATCTCTACTAGTAGAAGGTCTTGACTCCTACTTCCAGTTCTCCATTTCTCATGGGATTCATAAGTTTTCAAATTAGCTTTACTAATGGGTCTCATAGGGAAAACCCATTCGTCATCTCCTCGAGCTTCCACTCTAGAAAGTTGGCAAAGTGCATAAATGAGGCCAGGATGTCCTAAACCTCTACTTGTTTCACTCCTTGCTGTAGTCAATATATTCTTAAAAATAATTCTCCTCACATTTTATATTTCTGTTATTCTGAATACAAAAATTCAGAATAGCTCTATCTCTAGTTACCTCACTATGGTGATAAGTCGGTAATAGAGTAGAGGAAATAAAATAATGTCACGCCTTAGAGGTGGCATTAAGCGTGGAAGTAGAAAAATTTACCCATTCTTGTTGCTTAATCTTCCACGTTCCTTTCCCATCAGTGAGAAAGTTGATCACATCATTCAGGGGGCCTTCCATAGTACTGAAGGATTCATAATGGAAGCTATAAGATCTGGCACTTTGTAAAAGGTGTTAATGCGGGCGACATTAAATTCAACAGGAAATCCCTGCACTTGAACAATTTCGTCTTCAGAATAGAAAACGTTGGCATAGAATTCTTTCACAATATTTGTAGTAGACTTATTGGTGGTGTAACAAAAGTTTCCCACCTCTGCTCGGTAATAACTCGTTCAATTTCTCCTCTCGGACTCTCAAAAACTCGATCTTGTATGCACTTCTTTCCTTCAAATGCAGAAGTAAATCTTAATTGAGCCTCCGCATTGACGAAGCGGGACTCTTCGAACTCAAGTCATCTCTTTTGTCGTGGAGCCATTTCAATCTAATCACAATTATAGAAAAATTCCAAAACAGACTTTAAATAAGCAAATAATGGCTTCCAAAAGTAATTCTAAGAGTTCAACACTATGTTCCATGAATTTCTTCCAAATATTTTCTTCAAATTCTCAAATTTTTGGGATCTCCTTAATGTGGAAGAAATCCATCGTGAAAATTAAATATTTCTAGTTTGGAGTGAAGCTCTTACCTAGAGATGATCAAAATTGGTGTCAAAAAGCCTTAAAATCGCCCCAAATCCAAGATCTCTCAAGCCCTAGGTCAAAAATCGTGTTTTCAGGAGGAAGGGGATGATGAATAGTGGCGGTTGACTGGCCAAAATTATGGTTTAAGGTTTTTTTTTGTGGTCTCGCTGTTGAAATTTGAACATAACTGTCAGGAAAAATCCGTTGTCTGCGGTGTTGAGGGCGCTGTCAACGGGCTCTATTGATTTTGTTCAATTTTTGGATTTTTACGATTTTGATCAATTTCAAGCCTCAACGACATCCGTTCAATCATTATAGACATAAATTTAAGTGATTAAATGATGTACTTATCACAAATAAACTTTCACAACACAAAACATCACATTTATATATAAATTCAAAGGTGTACAATATACATTACATAACACACCTAAGTTTGGTATTTTCTCAACCTCAATACATTAATTCAGCGTCGCAATCCAAACCACAACACTCAAAATGCTGAAAACAAAAATAACCTATGCTTACTCTCAACTATACAGAGATCTAGAAGCATAGTTCTAAATCAAATCAAATGTAAAGTTCAAATCAAATTACATATATATACAGACAGGTAGCAATATAAATCTATTATTCATCAGATTCAGTACTAGATTCTCCTCTGAGATCACCCATTGATTGCACATGAATGAAGAGGTTGTAGAAGGGTTGGTATGGAAATTCTTCAGTAGAACCCTTTTCTATTAATTTCATCCTCCTCATTAGCCGTATTAAACTATCTTCTAAATGTCCAGAGTGCTCAAAATGTTCTTTCATCCTCTAGTCTAGATGATCGAAGAAATCAATGATATTATTAATTGTATTCATGACATTTTGTACCTCCTTCTCCAATTTCTTGATTCTGCATAGGATCACCAGAGTCTTGTCAGGAACTAAGGGTTGAACTGGCAGTGAATTCTGAGA
>NEWO01000771.1:68846-81781 GCA_003013225.1 Phalaenopsis aphrodite | reverse complement strand
ATCCCAACACATCAAAAATTTCAACTTCCAATTTGTAATTTAGAGGCATTTCATTTCTTCTAGAAATATTTCCTACTCGCTGACATCTATCACATGTTTTAATATATTCATTAACATCTCTAAAAAGAGCAGGCCAATAAAATCCAGCTTGCAAAATTTTATAAGCACTTCTATTTGCTCCAAAATGTCCTCCAAATTTAGAATCAATACATGTTTCAATTATTTGTTGAGTTTCTTCATAAGGCACATGATACACCGAAAATATATGCATTTTTAGACCCATATTTTATACTTATTTTTAGTGATATTGCACCTTAATGGAAGGTATTTTGATGTTTTCTTGCAGGTTATTGATTTATAGGACTCAATGTGAAAAAGAAGCAAAAAGGATGGAATTTAGAGTCAAAATGACGTTTTGAAGAAAAACTAAGAACCGACCGGGCCAAAGGCAGCCCTGACGGTGCAGAACAACATAACAACTAAAATTTTTTCTCAGCACCGATGGTGCCAGACTAGCGCTGCGGGGCTAAAGGCGGTTCAGCCCCCATTTCTTGAAGGTTCGATGTATTTGAACGTTTTTGAAGAAATTTTGGAGGCACCTCTTGGAGAACCGACCTTGAGCTTTATTTGGGGCCAAAATTCATCAGGAAATGGACTCAATGTCACTCCAAAATGTTTTACCACACTCCATTTTTGCCATTCTTCATAATCCATTTCATTTCACCACCCTATTGGAGTCCATTACTGATTTTTCTTTTATAGTTTAGAGTTTGTGTGGTGAGAGTTAGTGTGAAATTTTATGTAAAATAGTTGGAGAAGGAGAAAAGTGCGAGATATCTTCTTCCTGCATTTCTAAGGAAAGGCTACAAGGGATTTGCTTTGAGAAAGCGTTTTAGATAAATTTTGTTTGTTCATTAGTGTGGAATGAACTTTCTTTTATATATGAAATTTGTATTTTCTAGTGTCTTTCTCATGAAATCTAAGTAGTTCCCTCTATCTTTCTCCCTAATCTGAGATATGGTGAAATGAAGAGATAATATGATGTGCCAAAATTAAAATATAAAATAAATTGTGATGATTATTCAACTCCTAACTTAATTTACCTTTCGATCTGGCCAATGGAATTGTTAAAATATGTTGTGAAACATATGATCCGATAAATAGAGTATGAGTTCTACAACAGAGTGAGGATCACATTTGATTTGATTGAGGAGAAATTCCTTCATGGAATTAAGTGCAAATAAATATAGAAATATTCTTTGTTGGGTGTAGAATTGGAGAATCTTAAGGGTGACAGACTAAAATCCCTAATTCAATCTTAGTGTTTAAAAACTAAAGCAAGATTTAGCTTTCAGGTGAAGGGAAGTGGGAGGTCTGGAGTCGGAGCCGGTATCCTCCTAGCCTAGCCATGGATTTAAGGACTAAATATAAGATTAGCTAATGATTTTCTATGCATTGTATGAGGGTAGAGAATTAAAATTTTGTTTATTTAGCACAATAAATATTATAAACATTTATCTCATCTCATTTCACCAAAACCTCATTGTAGTGGGAATGATGCTTTTTCACATAAGAAATCTTCATTACATAAACATAGTTAGTAGATTAGTATTTACTTTTTAAACTTTGCATTTCTATTTTGCTAATAGTTTAAACATAGTTAGTAGATTAGTATTTACTTTTTAAACTTTGCATTTCTGCTTTGCTAATAGTTAAGTACTTTAGTTTTGATAACATCTCAACATTTGAAATTAGTGACAGTTATTTCATTTGTTTTTCTATAAATTTCCTAGTAAAACTTATCATTGCCAATTTACACCTTCCCCGTGGGATCGATATTTGGGGCTTAAATAGAAAGTCATTTATTAGTTTATAACGATACGTATACTTGCATAAAATCTCATTATTAATTGCCTATAATTATATATACTTTACACAACTTACTTTTCATACAAGAATCAAGTTATTGGCGCTGTAGTGGTGTCAACTTCATAAATCTTTACATATAAAAAATCGGGATAAACTTTTTGGCGTCGTTGCGTGGGGAAGGTAACGATTAAATTTAGGTAAATTAAATAGTTTTGATAAATTAGGAAAGCTAGAGATAATATATATACTATAAAAATATATAAAAAAAATATATATTTATATATATAATCAAAAATTCAAAAAGAAATTTATTTAACAGTGTTAAAATTTTTTTTTTACTTTGCTTACTTTATTTGTTTATGCGAAATATTGGATCTGAAGGTTTAGTACCTTATGAATCAGAGTTAGAACATGTTATTAGAAAAATTCAAAAACAAAAAAGAGAAATTAAAAATTTAAAAGAAATGGAAAATAACTTAGAAAATCCAATAAATGAGAATCGACAAAGGCCTTTAAAAGATTACGTGAATCTGACAGCAGATGAACTTTATTTGACTATTCAAAATCTTGATGTTGCTGCAAATTCGTTTGTGCTTAAACCAGCTATTATCCAAATGTACAAAATAATCAGTTTGGAGGATCACCTATGAAGATCCTAACTTACATCTTGTTAGTTTTTTTTAGATTTCTCCAACATTTAAATATGACAGGGTGTCTAATGATGTTGTTAGGCTTAAACTTTTTTTCTTTTTCATTAAGCGATAAAGCCAAGGCTTGGTTAAATTCATCAGCACCTGGAACTATTAAAACTTGGGGAGAACTTTCACAAAAATTCTTGGCTAAATATTTTCCACCCTTGAAAACCGCTAAGCTTAGAAATGATATTACATCTTTTTGTCAGTTTGAATAAGAATCGTTATATGAAGCCTGAGAAAGATTTAAAGATCTTCTTAGAAAAATGTCCACACCATGCTTTGTCAGATTTGTTAATAATTTAAACCTTTTAAAATGGATTGGTAGGATCACTAAGATCTATTATAGATGTTGTTGCGTTGGATCATTCATGTCAAAACCTTTTGATGAAGCATTTTTTTTTAATTGAAGAAATGGCTATTAATAATTTTCAATGGCCCTCTAAAAGTGTAAATCCTAAGAGAGTAGCCGGTATTCATGATTATGATGCAATGTCTATTTTGGCATCTCAAATTGCTGTTATTTCTAAAAAGATTGATCAACTAGGAGTGAACTATTCTCAAATAAACCCAGTATTAGAGGAAAATTCACTAGGACAAATTATTGATACTCAAGTGTCTTATGAAACTTTAAACGCTATAAATATTTGAAATAAAAATCCTCATTCTAAATATTTTCCCTGGATGGAAAAATCACCCTAATTTTTGTTGGAATAATTATAACAATCTAGTGAATCCATCCAAAAATCTGAACAATCAAGAAAATCCTAGTTTTTGACCTTATTATCCTCCAGTATTTAACTCCAATTCTAACCCACAATTTAAGGAAAATAAGTTGACGATGGAAGAAGTGATGTTTAATGTGGGAAATCAATTACAAAATCAAGAGGCTTTTATTATAAATATTGAAAATCAATTTGGACATATTGCTACTGCACTTAGTAACAGACCTTCTGGAATTCTTCCGAGTATTGTGAAAGTTAATCTAAAATATCAAAATAAATAGCAAATTAAAGCTATTCAATTACGAAGTGGAAAAGAAGTTGAAACAAGGATACAAAGAGAAACTGAAGTTGATGAAGAGAAGGAAGAAATGGAAAATGATCAACTTGAAAATGAACAAACACAAGTTCCTTCAGAAAAACCATTACCTTCGTTTCCTCAAAGATTGAAGCGGAAAAATGAAGATAAACAATTTACAAAATTTTTAAAAATCCTTAAGTTGTTGAAGCTTTGGAACAAATGTCAAGTTATGTGAAATTTATGAAGGATGTACTAAATAAGAAAAGGAAGTTTACAGATCATGAGGCCTTTACACTTAGTGAAGAGTGTAGTGTTATTATTCAGAAAAAGCTTCGTGAAAAATTAAAAGATCCTGGTAGTTTTACTATACATTGTGCAATTGGTGAAAAGTTTTATGAAAAAACTATATGTGATTTAGGAGCGAGTATCAATCTTATGCCCTTATCGATCTTTAAAAGTTTAAATTTGGGAGAAATTTCCCCTACTACTGTACCTCTTTAGTTAGCGGATCGATCAATAACTTATCCAAAAGGAGTTATAGACGATATACTAGTAAAAGTGGATAAATTTATTTTCCCCGTAGACTTTATAGTATTGGATATGGAGGAAGAGAAAGAGATTCCTATTATTTTAGAGAGACCATTTCTTGCAACAGGAGGAGTTGTAATAGATGTGCAAAAAGGAGAATTAATGATGAGAGTTACTGATAAAGAAATAAAATTTAATATAACAAAAGCTATGAAATATCCTGTAATAGAAAAAGATAATGAATGTTTCAGAATGGAAGTAACTAAATATCTGAGTAATGAATAGTTTAAGAATGAGTGTGAAGATAAATTAAAGCAAGGAGAAATTTTTGAGAATGAAGATGAAATAAAAGGAGAAGATTTGAATTATATTCAGGGCAAATTTAAAACGTTAGACTAATTGGAAAACGATAGTAAAAATCTTATTCTTTCAAGTATTAAACCACCTGAACTTGAATTAAAGATATTAACTGCCCATGTAAAGTGTGTATTTTTAGGAGAGTCATTTATATTGCCTGTTATTATATCTTCGGAGTTGACTAAAATTCAAGAACAAAAGTTGATAGAAATGTTGAACAAGTATAAAAAGGCTTTTAAATAGACTTTAGCAGATATTAAAGGAATTTGTCCTTCAATTTGTATGACCAAAATTTTATTAGATGAAAAATATGAACCTAAAGCTGATCCTCACAGCAAATTAAACTCAATAATGAAAGAAGTAGTTAAAAAAGAGATTTTATAATTGTTAGATGCTGGAATTATATATCCTATTTTAGATAGTGCTTGGGTAAGCCCAATTCACAGTGTTCCGAAGAAAGGAGGAGTGATTGTTGAAGAAAACAAGAAAAATGAATTAATACCAATAAGACAAGGTCCTAGTTGGCGAGTTCTTATTGACTATAAAAAGTTAAATATGTCCACCAGAAAAAATATCTTTACTTTACCCTTTCTAGACAAAATGTTGGATAGATTGGATGGGAATAAATATAATTTCTTTTTTGATGGATATACCAGTTATTGTCAAATTCTAATTGCTCCATAGGATCAAGAGAAAGCAACATTTACATGCCCATATAGAACATTTGCTTTTCGTACAATTCCTTTTGGACTATGCAATGCACCTGCAACATTTCAAAGATGCATGATGTCAATTTTTAGCAATTTTATAGAACATAGAATGGAAGTGTTCATGGATAAATTTTCTATATTTGGGACTTCGTTTGAGTTCTGTCTTAATAATTTAGAAAAAGTTCTGGAAGTATGTGAAAAAGTCAACCTAGTATTAAATTGGGAAAATGTCAATTTATGGTTGCAGGAGGTATTGAGCTTGGGTATAAAATTTTTGAAAAAGGCATGGAGGTAGAACCTGTAAAAATCAAAGTTATAGAAAAATTACCACCAACTACTAATGTGAAAGGGGTGAGAATTTTTCTAGGACATGCTGGTTTTTACAGGCACTACACAAAAAATTTTCAAAAGTAATTAAGCTGCTATTCCAATATTTAGAAAAAGATACAAAATTTGATTTTGATGAGGAATTCATAAAAGCATTTGAATTATTAAGGAAAAAATTAGTCACTACACCTATAATAGTACCACCTGATTGGGAAAAAACCATTTGAAATATTGTGCGAAGCTAATGATTATGTTATTGAGGATGTATTGGGACAAACACACGATAAAGTTTTTAAAGTTATATATTATGCTAGTAAGACTCTAAATGATGCTCAAACTTATACTACTACTGAAAGAGAGTTATTAGCTATTGTATATGCCTTTGATAAATTTAGATCATATTTAATTAGAAATAAATGTATAGTGCATACAAATAATTATGCTATTAAATACTAAATGCAAAAGAAGGATGCTAAACCAAGATTAATTAGATGGATACTTCTATTACAAGAGTTTGATTTTATCGTGATTAATAGCATGGGAAATGATATTTAAAGAGTTGATCATTTATCTAGGATAAAAATAGAAATATAACTAATTTTGTAAATGAAATTTTAGAAAATTTCCATGATGAACAGTTATATATTATTGATGAAATGGACGTACAGTGGTATGCTGATATAGTGAATTATATTGTAAGTGATATTTTACCACCTGATATGAAAAATCCACAATTAAAGAAATTTATAAATGATTCAAAAGACTTTTTTTGGGATGACCCATATTTATATAAATAATATAAATATCTACTTGTTAGAAGATGTGTATCTTATGAAGAAAATCAACAGATAATTGAAAGATGCCATTATTATGAATTTGGAGGACATTTTGGAACAAATTGAACTGCATATAAGATTTTGCAAGTTGGATTTTATTGACCTGCTATTTTTAAAGATGTTAATGAATATATTAAAATGTGTGATAGAAGTCAACGAGTAGGAAATATTTCTAGAAGAGATGAAATGCGTCTAAATTACATATTGGAAGTTAAAATGTTTGGTGTGTGGAGATTAGAATTTATGAGACCATTTATGCCTTCAGTTGGAAACTTATATATATTACTTGTTGTTGATTATAAGTCCAAATGGAGTGAAGCTATTGTTGTACCCAGATGTGATGCTCGGAGTGTTTCTAAATTTTTAAATAAAAATATTTTTACAAGATATGGAATCCCGAGAGTAATTATTACTGATGGATTATCTTATTTTAGGAATAAGAGAATCAAAAAATTAATTAAGAAATATGATATTATGGATAGATTCTCTACTGCTTATCATCCTCAGACTAGCGGCCTAGTAGATATCAAATAGTGAAATGAAATGTATTTTAGAAAAAGATGTAAATACTTATAAATTGGATTGGCCTGCTATACTAGATACTGCATTATGGGCATATAGAACAACTTATAAGACTCTTATAGGAATTTTCCCATACATAATGATATTTGGAAAAACATGTCACTTACTAGTAGAGCTAGAGCATAAAGCATTTTAGGCTATTAAGGAATTTAATTTTATTCTAAAAGATGCTGGTGAGAAAAGATTAATGCAACTCAATGAGCTTGAGGAAATAAGAAATGCAGCATATGATAATGCAAAAATCTATAAAAAAATGGAAAATATGGCATGATCGAAAGATTATTCAGAAGAAATTTGAACCTAGATAAGAAGTTCTATTATATATTATAAGATTGAGAATTTTTCTAGGAAAATTGAAATCTAAATGGTTAGTACCATTTAAATGATTAAAGTCTATCATTATGGAACTGTTGTTAATAAAGATCCTAACACTGGAAAGGTATTTAAAGTTAATGGGCATCGTTTGAAATATTATTATGAAAGGCACGTACCTCAATTTCAAGAAGTTTTAATGTTAAGTCAACCCAACTAAACAAATAGTTTGTCAGGCTCACAAAGTTAAACTATGTGCTTTGTGGGAGGCAACCCATACATATATGTCTATGTATTACTATTTTGTTTGGTAAGTGTCTTATATATTAGTAGATAATAATCTCACACAACTGCATTTATTATAAATTAAGTCAAATATTTGTATTGGAGAAAAAGTTGTAATTAAATTGAATGAAAAATGAAAGTCGCAAAATTTTGGCCACTAACGTCGACGAAGCCCAAGAAAACGAACCTTAGCGCCGCCAGGGCCAATCAGGAGTGCCAAAAATGTCGAGAGCGGTTTGATGGTTCAGACAACTTTTGGCGGACTTTTGCGTGATTTCGCTCCATAATAACTAATGAGAGGTGTTTTTAAAGCCCTAAAAACTTTCTAGGAAACCTAGAAACTTCCTATTTTGGATTTCATAGCTTTCAATTCCATAAATACTTCAAGGTATGGAGTTTTCAATAGAAGAAAGTTTATTAGTTTTGACACACAGAGATTATACGATAAAGTTATTATGAGGAAGAGATTGATCAAGGAGAGAGAATTTGTTAATCATGGATTGATCAATCCAAGTTCTCTGGTTGACAAGATCATTTTACGAAGGTGATGGAAAGTTCTGTGTTACACTACCACTGCGGTTGTTCTGCCTGTAGTGAAAGAGTTCTATGCAAATCTTCATGGAATTACCCAAGGACTTATCTTCGTACAAGGTAAGGCTGTACCATTTACTCCTACAAGGATTAATGAATTGTATATGATAGAAAATATTCCAATCTATCATTATACAAATTTCGTTCCTATGCAAGATTTGATGCAAGATGTTTATATATTTTTGACGGATGAATATTATATGTGGGATGTACGAGATAAAAGATAAATTACTCGCTACTATGAAGATTAGTAGAGTCACCAAGGAAAGTGTTATTTCAAACTACCGTATTCAAATGAAGAAACCTATTAAAATAGGATCAATCATATTTAAATATGTTATGGGTATCATTATGAATGGGCCAATTTATGGATTTGGGTATCCTTCTATATTTTTTCTGATTTTCAGTCAATATCAAGTGTCATATGAAAGTTGGGAAAAAAGTTTTACTACCATGGGAGCCCATGATCTCTATTGATGATCAGTGTGTTGGTAATGGAAATGAAGCACTAAATGCTATTATGGATCATTCTTCACATTCTTTAACTCCATTAATACCACCAACAGTAGGAAGTTCGCTTGCTTTGGAGAAGAAATTGAAGAAAATTGAAAGGGAACTTCAGAGTATTATGATTGAAGTGGGAGATCTTAAGTACCTTTTTTATCACCTTGATTGGAGAATAAAAGAAAATCTTGATCAAACTGGAATTTTTGAAGCAGGATTAGTTTAGATGTTTAAAGAAAATATGTGCATTGAAGAAAATTCAATAAATCAAATCACATACCAATCCTTCTGCAACCTATATGTTCATTTCCAATCCATGGGAGATATTAGAGGAGGTGAAAGTACTGGAGATGAAGCGGAATGACCGAAGACATTGGATTCTCTACTTGCTTAAGAATATTTATGTATTTGATGTAATTGTGTTGATTTGATTTGATTTGATTTGGCTTGTTTTTGCTTTAGAATTTTGAACTTTGTTTATGTGTATAGTTTTATGTCAGCATTTAGTGTTGTGGCTTGATTTTGACGCTTATTTATAATAGTTTGCTTAATATGTTTGAATGTGTGATTTTTGAAATGTGTTTGTAAAAAGTTTATTTTCATATATAAAAGTTAGTTTGTTGTTTTTTGTGAAAATGATTGTTTGTGAATTATTATTAGATTAAAATTTGTGTTTAAAAATACTAAAAAAACTTTGGAGTAAATTAAAAGGAAATTGAAATTTTTAAAAGAAATCAAAATAGTGAATTTCGGGCCTTCAGCTCCAACAACGCTGGCATGGGCGCCAACGTCGCCTTCGACCCAAGAGCAGTAATAACCCCTTTAATTCGGATTTTCACCACAAAACCTCCATTTTTACCCCAAAAGTCACCTGTAACCTCCGGTTTTAACACTTAGGGCTTTATTTTGAGCGGATTTGAGGCAATTTAAAGGCAAAAGAACTTCCAATTTTATTTTCTCTAGGTAAGAGCTACACTTTAAAGTAATTTTTTTTTCTCACATTGCCTAGATCTAAAAGTTTTAGGTTTTTTTTAGAGATATTGAGAAAATACTATGGTGAAAAACTTTTACGTAGTGGATTTAAGTTTAAAGTGCTTTACATTTTGATTTTCAAAATTTTGGAATTTATTCAAATTTTTATCAAATTTTTCTAGATTTCCTATGGCACCCAAATCGAGCAAAAGAGAAATAGAATAAGACGAGCAAAAGTTTGTTAGCTTTAAAGCTAGTGCTCAATTTCATAATCTTCGAGAAATTATGAAAGTGATTCGGGATCGAGGTTCCAGAAATACGGGAGAAGAAGTTGAATGATTGATTATCACTCGGCAGTGGCAAAACTTCTGTTATTTTACTTTTGATGCGATGGCTGAGATAGTTATGAAATTTTATGCCAACTTTCCGTTGGCTTCTAATGATTTTGTTTTTGTTTAAGGAAAAAGGGTGGATTTTAATCCAAGAAAAATAAATAAGTTTTATCAGTTTGAAGATGTTTATAGATGTCAGTATCATTAATTCTCTGCTACAAATGAGGCCTTAAATGAGGTTATTTCTTTTGTGACTGGTGAGAAAGGGGCTTGAAAAGTAAAGAATAGAGTTAAAGTCAACTTTCCTCTTTCTATGTTAAATGAAATATCTAAGGCCTGAGATTATTTTATTTCTAGGAGGATGATTCCAACAAAACATCATAGTGAAGTGACCTAAGATAGAGCCATCCTGAACTACTGTATTCAGCAAGTGATGGATATAAATCTAAGCTCTATCATTTATATGAACACTCGATCTATTTCTCTAGAAGAGACCACTAGTGGATTGACACACCCTGCTCTTATTTATACACTTTGTGAGCAAGAATGAGTTGATTTTAGAACTAATGAGGAGAGGATTGAGCTTCAGAGACCGATTGGGCTTCAAACATTAAGACTTATGAGTCCCATGTTGATTGGAGATCTGGAAGTAAGGCCAGGGATACTCCTTCTACTTCTAAGACCCCTAATTTTAGTGAGCCTACTTCAACTGACCTTAGTAACAGGGAGTTATTGGACCAAATGATGATCCAGCAGGAAGATATTTTGAGGATGGATCACAAGATGCAAAACATGGAGGCCAGAAATGCTCATACAGATGATCTGATTAACCAGAAGTTTGAATATGATGCTGCTTATAATGAAGCTTTAGTTAAATACCTTAAGGGTGATCCTATAGCTCAGTTCCCTATTCACCATATTTATACTCCATATCAACAACAGAAGTTAGATGTTATTGAAGAAGAAGATGATGACTGGTTATCATTTTGTTTGTTTGTTTTTTTTGTGTTATACTTTGTGATTGTTTTGTTTGTTTTATAATATTGTTAAGACTCTGTTGTTATGTTGTAATGTTAAACTATAATGTGTAAAACTATTTTCATTTTTAGAATTTAGTTTAGCTCCATTGTTAGTTTCAGCACTTTGTTATATGTATTATAATTAACTCTTTCTCAACAAATTTTATATATATTATGTGCAATTTAATGTTTTAAGCCTTGTAGTTTTTCATATTAGCACCTGCAGTATTTCAAAATTTATTTGTAAAAATCAGAATCTTCAACAGGTATGAATTTTTTTTATGTATTTAATGTTTTCTTGACCCTTTTATTTTTAAATTTCTTCATGTAAATCTTTCAAAAAAAAATCTGAAGTTTTGGGGGTGGGGGGGGGGGGGGGGTGGGGAGAAAAATTATTTTAAAAAAAGAAAGAAGAGAACTTTATTTTATTTGTCCTCACTTGACTATATTTTCAAAAAAGTTTAATTTAACATGACCTTTGGTATTAGGGGTTAACTTTAGATAACTATATTTATGTTTCTAAATATATAGTAAATTTAAGTAAAAAAATTTTCAATAATAAAGGTTAATTCTAGAGACTAAGATATTTGTTAAAAGAGAATAAGACTATGTTTTTTTCTATTTTAAGTAAAGGAATTTGTATTTTTGAAGTATTAAAAATGTTAAAAGAGTCATGTAAAAAAGAAAAGAATTAAATTTTATGTAATTTTTAAGTTAATATAAATTTTTTAAGTGAAGAAATGTAAAAAATTTTTTAACTTTAAGAAGAGGATAGTGAAGTTCAAAATCATTAAAGGCTATCCAGAATAAGATAGTTTAGTAATCCTCACATACATAAAAAAAACAAAGAAGAAGAAAGAAAAGAAAAAGGGGATTAAAAATGATCCTAAAAGGTATAAAAAAAAGAAAAAAAGATGTGGGGAGAAGCATGAGGAGATGTCTAATTAAAAATTGGCTTCACTTGAATCAACCTAAGGAAAAAGACTTCGACACATTTTCTAAACGTTTTTGAAATCTTAATGATTAATGATTAATAATGATTTATGAAGTTCTTTCTCATATGATTTTTCTAAATGACTTTAATATGAAAAATTGCATTCTTTTCTTGAAAGAAATAGAGGATCATAAATTTTAGATTTAATTACTGAATATCCTACCACCTTTATTATTAACAGGAGTTATTTTTAATTTTTCTTAAGTTATACTTTTATGTTTAGAGAACTTAAATATGGAAATCAAGAAGTTAAATTCTTTACCATAAGTCATATTTATATGTAGTTGAGGAGTTACTCGAGGAAAAGTAACATGTAAGTTTGGGGGATTTTGATACACGAAAATATATGCATTTTTAAACCCATATTTTATACTTATTTTTGGTGATATTGCACTTTAATGGAATGTATTTTGATTTTTTATTGTAGGTTGTTGATTTTAGGACTTAAAATAAAAAGGAAGCAAAAAAGGATGAAATTTGGAGTCAAAATAACGTTTATTAGGAAGTACTCAGTGTCGACCGCACAGAACAATAGAAGAGCTGAAATTTCTACTCAACGCTGACGACGCCAAATTAGTGCCGATGGGGCCAAAGGCGGTTCAGCCCTCATTTCTAGAAAGATCGATGTATTTGGATGATTTTTGAAGAGGTTTTGGAGGCATCTCTTGGAGAACCGAACTTGGGCTTTATTTAGGGCAGAAATTCATCAGGAAATGAACTCATTTTCACTCCAAAACTTTCCACCACGCTCAATTTTTGCCATCATTCATAATCCATCTTCATTCTACCATCATATTGGAGTCCATTAGTTATTTTGATTTTATATTATAGAGTTCTTGTGATGAGATTTAGTAGAAAAATTCTGTAAAAGTGTTGGAAAAGGAGAAAAGTGAGAGATATCTTCTTCCTGCATTTCCAAGGAAAGGCTACAAGGGATTTGCTTTAAGATAGAGTTTTAGATAAGTTTTGTTTATTTATTAGTGTTGTATGAACTTTCTTTTA
>NEWO01000771.1:52815-63413 GCA_003013225.1 Phalaenopsis aphrodite | reverse complement strand
ATCTCTAAATTTCCTAATTTACCAAATCTATTTAATTTACCATTACCTTTCCTAGCAACGACGCTAAAAACTTGACCAATGAAAATATAGTTGTGTAAAATTTATAAATTTGACTCCACTTTACAATGGTGCCAAAAACTTAATGTGATATTTTATGATTAAAAACGCTAAGGACTTAATGTTGGTATTCTACGCAAATATATGTATCGTATCAAGTAATATAAGACTCTTTTTAAGTCCGAAATATCATTCCCACGAGGCAGGTTTAAATTTGAAATGATAAATTAACCAGGAAATTCACATAAGTAAAATGAAAATACTGTCACTAATTTCAAATGTTTAAGATACTATCAAAGCTAAATTATTAACTACTAATAGAAATTAAAAGCAGGGTTGGTAAAATTAATAACTACTGAACTATGTTTATGTGATTAAGTTTTCTAATATGAAAAAGCATCTTTTCCACTATAATGAGTTTTTGGTTAAATGTGATAAGATAAATAGTTTAAATATGTATTGTGCCAAATAGGAGCAATTTTAGTTCTCTACCCTGATTTAGTGTTATAGAAAATTATTGGCTAATCTTATGTTTAGTCCCTAAAACCATGGCTGGGCTAGGAAGATACTGGCTCCCACTCCAGAGCTCCCACTTCCCTTCCCCTGAAGGTTAGCTCTCGCTTTAGTTCTTAAACACTAAGATCAAATTTGGGATTTTTAGTCTGTTATCCTAGAAATCTCCAATTCTACACCCAATAAAGTATATTTTCCTATTTATTTGCACTTAATTTCATGAACAAAATATTCCTTAATGAAATTAAATGTGATTCTAACTTTATTGTAGAATTCATACTCCATTTCATAGATCATATGTTTCACAACATATTTTAACAACTCAATTGGTCAGATAAAAAATTAAATTAAGAGCAGAGTTGATAAACCATCACAATTTATTTTAAATTTTAACAATGGCACATTTGAATTATCTCTTCATTTCACTATAACTCAAGGTATGGAGAAAGATAAAGAAAACTACTCATACTTCATAAAAAAGATACAACAAAACACAAATTTCATATATAAAATAAAGTTCATACAAAAATAATAAATAAACAACACTTATCTAAAACTCTTTCTCAAAGCAAATGCCTTGTAGTCTCTCTTATGAAATGTAGGAAGAAAAAATCTCTCACTTCTCTTCCTCTCCAACACTTCTTAGAGAATAATTCACACTCAAACTCAACACACAAACTCAAAACTATATATAAAATAATTCACTAATGGCGTGGAATGATAATAAGAGAGCAAAAGGGGCAATGGATGGCGAATAGGGGCCAATGAAGATGAAAGAGAATGAAGGAAGACAAAGGAAGATGAAGGAAGGCCTCTTTTCTAAACAATTGTAGCTCTAAATAGAGCCTAAGGTTGGTTCTCCAATAGGTGCATTCAAAAGCTCTTTAAAAAGCGTCCAAATTCATCAAATCTTCTAGAAATAGGGTCTGCACAGACACTGGCGCCTTCGATGTCTATTTTGGCGTTGTTGGCGGTAGTGGCCTTTTAATTAAATCCATTCTCTCTGTCAAACGGAGCCGTAGGAGCCTAGTCTGGCACTGTCGGTTCTAAAGATTTTCTTAATTTCTCCATTTTGACTCCAAATTTCATCATTTTTGCTTCCTTTTTTGCTTTAAGTCCTAAAAATCAACAAATTGCAATAAAACAGAAAAAATACCTTCCATTAAAGTGCAATATTACAAAAAATAAGTACAAAATATGGGTCTAAAAATGCATATATTTTTGGTGTATCATACTTTATATTATAATTTTAGGAACTTATTTATAGGTTATTCCAACTTCCCTGTGGGATCGATATCTAGGACTCCGATAGAGTCATTTATTACTTGACTAATACATATACTAGCATTATTATTAAAGGTGATTTGACAGTTTAAAAATTATTAAAAGATAAAACTATTTTAATTAAAGTTAATTTGTTGGGATTAATTACATATTTTTCTATTGTATCTACTGTGTATATTTTGTAATATTTAAAAATATTTACAAAATTAACACACTAAATCCACCCGCATCAGATGACCAGCTGGAGGCGACAGATGGCCAGCAAAGAGGAGATTTGGCAAAGGTTTTTGGACTACCGAAGGCTTTAAGGTTAACAACGGCCAAGAAGAAGGAGCATGAGAAATGCTCAGCCAACGGCTAAAGTAGCTTCGGTTGTGGCTGGAGAAAGAAACTCCGATAGCTTCATTTGTCGGCAAGGAGGAGGCTAGCAGAATGTTGTTGGGTAGACATGGATGTTGCACTTGCGGCTTCCTAAGGGAAGAAGGATGACCAAGGCACACGACTGGTGGCTGGAAGGGGCTTCGGCGAGTGAGAAAGGTCTAGCAGTGACTCTCTTCGACTGCTAGGGGTCGGCGACGATGGGGTCATGAAGCAACAAAGGTTTGATCGTGAAAGAGGTTGATGGTGCGATAGGTTTTGCAATCTAGAGGGAGGAGGAGAGAGGTCGTATGCAACGTTTTATATGGGATATATAGTAATAATAATAATAATTATTATTATTTGAATAATCGTTAACCCATTCATTTTTAGTCCATACACATCCTCGCAGCGAAGTGGATGTCCTTATCAGGCCAAATCAACAATCCAAACATCTTGGATCAATCTACTTTGCTATCTAGGGTCATCTGGACAACTTCGCTTATGATCGGGTCAATTCAAGTCAATTTCATGCGCGGTGTGACAAATATCATTCGTTGACCCGATCAGAGTCGTTCGATAAACAAAATTTTGATCGGTCTTTACCTAAGTGAAAGCTAAAGTCTAGCTAAATGACTCTGACTACGTGCCCCTCAATATGTGCCGAAAAGGTTTTGGGTGGGTGTATGAACTATCGGATGTTACAGACAGGTTGTAAATTGTCTTGAGTCGTGCAAGTGGATAACCTACACTCCTGACATCCAAAAATGGATGCCAACATGTCCGTTTTTCACATCTATCATTGCTTATCTGGTAGTACGGAAAGTTCTCCCTAAAATAATATTAATTTCTTTATCTTTTTTCCATATCTAATACGATAAAATCAACAGAGAAGATAAATTTATCCACTTTAACTAATACATCTTTTATAACCCGTTTAGGATAAGTGATAGATAGATCAACTAATTGAAGAGTTACAGTAGTTGGAGAAATATCTCTTAAACCCAACCTTTTGAAAATAGATAGAGGCATAAAGTTAATTCTCTCTCCTAAATGACATAAAGCTTTCCACAAAATTTCTCTCAAATTGCACAAGGTACGGCAGGATCTATAAATTTTTTAGGAAGCTTTTTGTGAATTATTGCACTACGTTCTTCAATAAGTGCAACGGTTTCATGATCTACAAGTTTCTTATTTTTTATTTAAAACTTATTTAATAAATTTGACATAACTTGGCATCTGTTCCAAAGCCTCAGTAAAAGGGATATTAATTATAAGTTTCCTAAATATTTTAAAAAATTTTGAAAACTATTGATTCAGTTTTTGCTATTTAATTCTTTAAGAAAAAGGTGGTGGGGGTCTTTCTAAATTAATCTTAGTTAGAGAGTTAGGTGTTCCTGTTTTCTTAAGAATAATCTCTTCAGGTCTTTCAATTTCTTCAATTTCTCTCTCAACATAAATTTTTTTTTGAACTCCAACATTTAATTCCTTTCCACTCCTTAGTTGGACCGCTTTAACTTTCTCTGAATCTTTACTTTTTTCTTTAAGATTAATCTCTACATTACTAGGAAGTGTTCCTTGAGGCCTATTGCTAAGTGCGTTAGCAATTTGTCCTAGTTGATTCTCCATATTTCTGTTAGCATCACTTTGACTTTGTAAATGATTATCCACTTACAACATCAATTCTTCTATAGGCAATGTCTTTTTCTTAACTAGTTGATTAAATCTAAGAGGATAAGTAGCTCTGAAGTTAGTGGCACCCAGGTTGTTCCGATTTTCCAATGGGTTAACTTGAGTATTACCTCATTGTTGACTTCCACCACTAGGATTGTTGTTCCAATTGAAGTTAGGATGGTTTTTCCAACCCGGGTTGTAATAATTTGAATATGGGTTATTTGGTATGTTGATATCATTTATAGTTTTCATTGAAGAATGAGAATCAATCATTTGTCCTAATAAATTTTCTTCAACCATTTGGGGCGTTGGAGAAAAAATCATTACAATTTGGTCCATCTTCTTAGATAATGCAACAACTTAACATGCACTCATTGAAATAGCATCGTTATCATGAATACTGGCTACTTTCTTAGGATTTACCCTATCAGAAGGCCATTGAAATTTTTTTGTAGTCATTTCTTTAATTAATGAATAAGCTTCTTGAAAGGTTTTAGACATTAATGAACCTCTAGCAACAACATCTATAACAGATCTAAGAGATCCTACTAACCCATTATAAAAAGTTTGAATGATTAACTAGTTTTATAAAGCATGATGCTGACACTTGTTAAGGAGATCCTTAAATCTTTTTTAAGCTTCATATATAGATTCTCCTCTGTATTGAGTAACCAAAAATATTTGAGCTAAATCTCCCCAAGCTCTAATAGATCTAGGAGCCAATAAATTTAACAACATCTTAGCTTTATTCCTTAATGAAAAAGAAAAAATTCTAAGTCTGACGACATCATTTGATATATCAACATATTTAAATGTAGCACACAACTCTAAAAAACTAGTTAAATGTAAATTGGGATCTTCATATGGTGTTCCTCGAAACAAATTAATTTGTACCATTTGTATAATCTAAGATTTAAGTTCAAATGATTTAGCCTTTACAACAGGAGATCGAACAATTAAATGAATTTCATCTATTGTAAGGTTTGCATAATCACTTAAAGTTTTCTAAATTATGATGTTCATTTTCAACAGTTTGAATTTCAATATTTTTTTGCGATGTGTTTGTGATTTTATGAGAATTATTAAGTCTTCCTTGTTTTTATTTTCTATGTAGTTTTTTCAAATTCAAAGTCATATGACACTAAATTTTTAGATCTAAAACGACGCATAAACGATGTAAACATTATAGAAAATAAAATAGCACACCAAAAATAAAAATATTGTTTGAATTTTTCATTTTAAAATTAACTTTTGTACATTCAGTTTTTTCATTTTTTTTAATTTTTAATTTTCAAAACTGCAATTCAAATAAAATTGCAAGTTAAAAAGTTCCGTAGCACTCCTCGACAATCGCACCAAAAACTTAAACCAACCCGCATTTACGCTTATTGTTAATATCCTTAATTATGCCAGAAAATATTTCTTGATTTATATCTAGCGGCTAGTGTGAACACTTGCAATAATTTTCAAATTATAAATTAGATTTTCACACTAGGGGTACTATGTAAGTACATGTATCTTCTCATGTAATATAGGGTTTTCTTTAAAAACCCCAATATCGATCCCATGAGGAATGTGATAACTCTTAAAATTAACTTATAGAAATTCTACTTAAATTACAAGCTAAAAAGATTAAAAAATTAAAATGGTATTCTTACCAAAAATTACTACTAAAAGAACTTAAAAAAAGTAACAACTAGATGTAAAAGCTTAACAAAATATAACAACAAGTTTGGATATTATAGAAAAGCCTTTCCTCTTGCGAAGAGATTTTAATCTATGTATGATTTAAATGATTTAATATAAAATTGAGGTATTGTGACAAATAGAAGCACACCTTATTATTTACCATTTCCCAATGCTTGCAAAAATATTAGCTAACTTAAGGTCAATTACTTAACATCTCGACTCCACATCAATGTTATATAGCCTCTCACCTCTAGATTCCCCTAGCATATGCCATTATTGACCAAAGAAAAATATGTTGAGATTTTCATACATATTTTATACTATTTTTAATGATATTACACTTTAAAGAAAGGTATTTTTGATGTTTTGTTGCAGGAATGATGAATTAGGTTCATTGGAGCAAAAAGATGCAAAAAGGAGCGAATTTGGAACGAAAAGGACCAAGATGTGGAGATTTGAACTAAGCCGCCGACGGCGCCCTCGACCTCGCCAACGACGAGTTTTTCCTGAGACTACAAGACAAAATTCTTCAGAAGCCCGGCGACGGCGCCCTGGAGGCCGCTGAAGGCGAGATCGACGGTTATGCCTACTCGAGCTTTGGATAAGGCCAAATTTTGAAGGAATGCTTAGGCAAATCTTGGGAAAGCTCATCCACAACTTTAAAAGAACATTTTGGCCAAAAATTAGAGAGGTCCTGATTGTTAGAGAGGTCCTAGAGTGTGTAGAATTTCCATTAGTGTGTAACAATTGTGAGGATTTCTTCGAGAGATTGTAAGAGTGGAGGGAAAGTGAGAGATTTATTCCTCCTTGCTACTTCGGAAAGGAATTCTGTGTGCTATAAAGAAAGGAAGAGATTGAGAGGAACTTCAAGGAGTGTTCTTGGGGAGAAATTAGAGATAAGTTATTTACTTGTTGTAGTTTGTATGACTTTGATTTTATATATGAATTTCGCATTTTGTTGTGTTTTCCCCATGAGTTCTGAGTAGTTTTCTCTTTCTTTCTCCTTGTCTCGAGATTTGTGAAATGGTGATTTGAGTTGGTGAAGCCATGAAAATGTTTAAGAAATTGTGATGATTTTTTCACTTTGATCCTAATTTACTTTCAATCTGGCCAATTGATTTGTTAAAATATGTTGAGTTTTACAATTAAAGTAAAGAATACCACCAAGATTCAGGAAGGTCAAAGCCCTCGGAAGTTGGGTGCAAAAAAAATAGGGAAATAATATTATCGGGCGTAGAATTAGAGATTTTAGAGTGACAGACTAAAATCCTCAATTCGGTCCTATCGTTTGGGTGCTCAAGTGTAGATGTTAGCCCTTATGTGAGGGGAATGTGGGAGCTCCAAAGTGAGAGCCGGTATCCTCCCAGTCTAGCCGCATATTCAATAAACAAGCATAGGATTAGTTAATGTTCTTTATGCCTCGACCAAAGGGTATAGAATATGTATGCTCCTATTTGACACAATATAAATTGAACTAATTCATTTTATCCATTCACTATAATTTCTTGACAAGGAGAATGATGTTTTCTTATATATTGAAAATTACAATTAAGCCCTACTTAATATCATTAGTTATTTATTAGTAATTAAAATTATCTATTTCTTTCAATTGCCTATTAGTGAGAGATAAGAAAATTCAACGTCATTGTTGTGACTAAAGTATTGCTTTTCTAAAGTCTTAGTCTGTAATTCTAAACTACTCCCTGTGGGATCGAGATCTAGGACTCCATTAAAGTCATATATTACTTGAGAGATACGTATACTTGCGTTGATATGTGTGACTTTTCAATTAATGAATATTTAATACGTCCAAATTTCTATTATATTTTATTGCATTTATAAAGTCGTTGTCAAGTTTTTGGCGCCGTTGCCGGAGAGTGATTGAGTGAGTGAGTAAAATCATGATTAGAGTAACGAACAAATTAAGATTATTAGAAAATTTTTACTTAAATTGCAACTTATTTTTATATTTATATTTAGTTAATTATATTACTTAGTGTAAATTTGGACCTGAAAATCTTATACCCTACGATTCAGAATTAGAACGCACTGTTAGAAGGATTAGAAAATTAAGAAGAGAACCTAGAAATTCTGATACAATGGAAAACAACCTGAACAATCAAGGAATAAGGAATGAACACCAACCTAGACCCCTAAGAGATTATGTAAATCCTACAACAGATGAAATTCACTTTTCTATCCAAAATCCTGATGTAACTGCTAATTCATTTGAGCTTAAACCTACTTTTATCCAAATGGTACAAAACAATCAATTCGGAGGTACACCAAATGAAGATTTAAACTTACACCTCGCTAGTTTTTTAGAACTGTATGCTACTTTTAAATATGATAGAGTCTCAAACGATATTGTTAGACTTAGACTTTTTCCTTTTTCACTAAGGGATAAGGCTAAGATGTGGTTAAATTCCTTAGCACCATGATCTATTAGAACTTAGGGAGAACTTTCACATAAATTTCTATCCAAATATTTCCCTCCATCCAAAACTGCTAAACTTAGAAATGACATAATATTGTTCTGTTAGATTGATGGAGAGTTAATGTATGAAGCTTGGAAGAGATTTAAAGATCTTCTTAGGAAGTGTCCTCATCATTTGCTACCAGATTGGTTGATAATTCAAACTTTTTATAATGGATTAGTGAGATCTCTTAGATCGATATTGATGCTGCGGCTGGTGGTTCTTTAATGTCAAAACCTTTTGATGTGGCTTATTCATTAATAGAAGAGATGGCTACCAATAATTTTCAATGGCCCTCTGAGCGGGTAAATCCTAAAAGAGTAGCTAGTATCCATGATTCTAATGCAATATCTATGTTAGCTTCGCAGACTGCTGCAATATCAAAGAAATTAGATCATTATGGGATGAATTATTCTTCTACACCTCCCATGATGAAAGAGAATTTATCTGGGCAATTTCTGGATGTTCAACCTTCATATGAGACCATAAATGCTATTAATAGACCCAACAACCCATATTCGAACTATTATAACCCAGGTTGGAAGAATCATCTAAATTTCAATTGGAATAACAATTCTTCTACAAATCAAAAATGGGCAAACAACCCAGTGAACCCATTAGGAAATTCATCCAACCAAGGAAATGTTAACTATAGACCTTCTTATCTTCCACGATTTAACAGTAATACTCAAATTATGGAGAAGAAGTTGCCTATGGAAGAGCTAACATTAAACATGGGTCAATAATTGCAGAATCATGGAAATCAATTACAAATTTAAGGAAATCGATTACAAAATCAAGGAACTGCTATTAAGAATATTGAAAACCAATTAAGGCGTATTGCTACTGTGCTTAGTAACTAAACATTAGGAACGCTTCCTAGTACTGTGGAACCAAAACATAAAGAAAAAGATAAAGAAAAAATCAAAGTGATACAATTACAAATTAGAAAAGAATTATAAACAAAGGTGCAAAAAGAAACAAAAACTTAAAAAGAGAAAGTGGATACCAAAAAAGAAAAGGATCATGATACTCAAATTTAGAGTATCCATTTACACCAATGAAATTTACCATGGAGAAACCTCCACCACCGTTTCCTCAAAGCTTGAAGCAACACAAACATATTAAACAATTTTCCAAATATTTAGAAATTCTTAAGAAATTAACAGTAAGCATTCTTTTCGTAGAAGCTTTAGAGCAAATGCCCAATTATGTGAAATTTATGAAAGATATTCTGAACAAGAAAAGGAAGTTCACGGATAATGAAACTGTTGCACTTAGCGAAGAGTGTAGTGCAATTCTTCAGAAAAATCTTACTCAAAAATTAAAAGATCCTGGCAGTTTCACTATACCGTGTGCTATCGATGAAAAATTTTATGGAAGAGCTTTATGTGACTTGGGAGCCAGCATTAATCTTATGCCTCTATCAATTTTCAAAAGATTAGGATTATGAGAAGTCTCACCTACTTCTGTAACTTACAGTTAGCGGATCGTTCAATTACATATCCTAAGGGAGTTATAGAAGATGTGTTAGTAAAAGTGGATAAATTTATCTTTCCTGTGGATTTCATTGTTTTAGATATGGAGGAAGATAAAGAAATACATATCATTTTAGGGAGACCATTTTTAGTTACTGGAAAAGCTATGATAGATGTTCAAAAAGGAGAATTAACTATGAGAGTTAATGATCAAGAAGTGACTTTTAACATTGTGAAATCTATGAAATACCCTGCTGTTTAAAGAGATAATGAATGTTTTTGCATGGAAATTATTGAACATCTACCGAAAGAACATTTTAAAGAACATTTTGAAGACAAAAAACATTTTGAAGAAGAACATTTTGTAGAGAAGAAACAATTTGAAAAGAATGACGAAGTTATTTTGGATGAATTAAAAAATGAAAAATTAGATTATGTTGAAGAAAGATTTGAGATTTTGGATATTACGAAAAATGCCGATAAAATACTATTTCCATTGATTAAAAAACCACATGAACTTGAGTTGAAAGTATTGCCTAGCCACTTAAAGTATGTGTTTTTAGGAGACTCATCTACATTACATGTTATTATATCTTCAGGATTAAATGATTTGCAAGAGCAAAGACTGTTAGAGACATTCAAAAGATATAAGAAAGCTTTTGGTTGGACCTTAGCTGATATTAAGGGAATCAATCCTTCAATCTGTATGCACAGAATTTTATTAGATTAACAATATAAATCAAGAGTTGATCCACAAATGAGATTAAATCCGATGATGAAAGAAGTAGTTAAGAAGGAAATTTTGAAATGGTTAGATACTGGAATTATATATTCTATTTCAGATAGTGCGTGGGTAAGTCCAATTCATTGTATTCCTAAGAAAGGAGGAGTGACTGTTGAAACAGAAGAAAATAATGAATTAATACCTATCAGACAAATTACTGGGTGGCGTATTTACATTGATTATAGAAAATTAAACACTCCCACCAGAAAAGATCACTTCCCTTTACCCTTTTTAGATCAAATAGTAGATAGACTTGCTGGGCAAAAATATTTTTATTTTTTAGAT
>NEWO01000771.1:29213-43952 GCA_003013225.1 Phalaenopsis aphrodite | reverse complement strand
AGCTCAAAGCCCTTGGAAGTTGGGTGCAAATAAATAGGGAAATAATATTATCGGGGGTATAGTTGGGGATTTTAGAGTGCAGACTAAAATCCTCAATCTGGTCCTATCGTTTGGGTGCTGAAGTGTAGATGTTATCCCTCAGGTGAGGGGAACATGGGAGCTCCGAAGCGAGAGTCGGTATCCTCCCAGCCTAGCCACAGATTCAGTAAACAAGCATAGGATTAGTCAATGTTCTTTATGCCTGGACCAAATGGTAAAGAATAGATATGCTCCTATTTGACACAATATAAATTGAACTAATTCAGTTTATCCATTCACTATAATTTCTTGACAAGAAGAATTATGCTTTCTTAGATATTGAATATCACAATTAAACATTACTTAATATCATTAGTTATTTATTAGTTATTAAATATATCTATTTATTTCAATTGTCTATTAGTGATAGATAAACAAATTAAACGTCGTTGTTGTGATTAAAGTATTGCTTTTCTAAAGTCTTAGTCCGTAATTCTAAACTACTCCTTGTAGGATCGATATCTAGGACTCCATTAGAGCTTTATATTACTTGAGCGATACGTATACTTGCGTTGATAAGTGTGACTTTACAATTATTGAATGTTTAATACGTCCATATTTATCTTATATTTTATTGCATATATAAAGTTGCTGTCAATCATAATGATCAAATCCCAATATCAAGGTACTAAAACTTAAGCCAAAATAATACGAATCTAGAGTGTCACTCTAGATCTAACTAATTATATGTCCATCAAAATTTATCTCCCTATTTATTTTCACTTCCCTTAGGTGATCGTCATGGCTCTGCCTTGAATCAAGTGTGATATCCACAAGTTGGGTGAAATCATAGCCCTCTTAGGCCATTAAGTTTCTTAAATGATTTTAACCTCATAAGTGGCCAGTTTGCAATATAAATAAAGATTCACTGACAATGCCATCATAATTTTAAAAGTAGAAGGAAATCTTTAAATCATTCTCATCCCACCAGATTTAGTACCATATGCAAGAAGAAAGAAAGAGAACTACCCAAAATTTATGGAGGGTAAACTAAAACAAAACATTAACATTGATATCCAAGTTTTGCAACAAAAACGCAAACGCAAATACCAAATTCCTTATGTGTTCCCCCCAAGAAAACTTCTGTAGTTTGCACTAAGTGACCTCCAAACTTTCTTACACTAAAACACACTCACCCTTACACCACTATTGCCGCACAATTGTAATTTTGAGGCTCTAAAAGGTCTCTAAGTTTGGTCAAATCATTCTCGTTAAATAGAAAATAGAAAATAACCAAGAGTAGCTTCAAACACCTCTCCAAAGTTCATTCAAATTCGATGTATCTTTTAGAAAGGTAGTTACTGGCGTTATAGGCATTATATTCTAATTCGTCGATGGTGTTATGAAACCAAAAAGTGCAGTTATCACGCCACACAAAAATTACCTTTTTTGCTCCATCTTTTATTCATTTTCTCTAAATGTTTGTTCCATGTACATCAAACCAAAAACATGCAAAATATCTTCCTTTAAAGTGCAATATCATAAAAAATGAACATAAAATGCTTATTAAAGATGACAAAAAACAGGTTATTTTGAGGTAGATCAATCCCTGCACCCATTCTTACCCCCATCCCCACATTAACGCTAACTTCAGTGGGGTTTATAGGCCCAAGTTACGTCGATGGAGCAGCAATCCACAACCAATAGTTAAATAGAAATGTAACCATTTTTTGTTTTCAAGTTCTACCCCTTAATCCAGGTTATTCACTCCGTTTGAGATATCATCCAGAGCTAGTACGACTCAATGTACTTGTCCTGAAAGGAGATTCAAATAACAATTTGATATCTTTGGTTTCATAAGTTTGTGGTATATATCATTCACAAAAATCGAAGTCATTTTTACTTTTATATCAATCTAACATAATCCATGTAATTCTGCATAATAAATTTTCTTGGTGCTCTGAGCTCAAATCACACATCCAGCTCAAAATAGTGTAAGGGCAACGAATGCCTATAATACATGTTCGATGATATTCAGACATAGCGGCAACATCCCTTGTAGCTCAGAGGGCTTTTTTGCCACACTGCTCAGGGACTGGGATTCTCTAGAGTACCAAAAGAAGTGGGAGCAGGAGATGCCTAACAAGCGATCAGACCTTGGTGGCATAAAGCCCCTTAATCATATTGCTGGCGCAATCCCACATACATAATATAAGAAGAGACTGGTGAGATTTCATTTCTGCTTTAATTTTTTCTATAGATTGAAGTTTTATTCAAAATATTTCGTTACATGGACAGGTTGTGACATTGGGACGAAAGCCCTCGGCTACCAATGTACATGCACGTACCAACATAAGACAATCCGACTAGTCGTGGATCGCTGATAGATCTCTTGCGACCCAAGTAATTCATGAGCTAAACTAGTTTGATGTTAATACATGCATGTTCTAACTCTGTTTAACTACCTTTTTTTCTAGAAGAGATTCCAATAGCTAAAGGAGAGTTGATCCCGGGTGTTGGGGGGTATTACAATCCAAGATTTTGATCTTTTTGAGTATTCCCTATGGAGGGAGGCTGCTGGAGAGAAGAAAAACGGTCTAGTTTTACATCTCGGTTCACAAGAGTTTGCCTACGATGCTCAACCCTCCACCTGTACATCTATAGCTACTACTTTTACTGCACGGGAGGAGAATACCTCCAGGCATGTTGCTCCATTCACTTCTGAGATGGAGGCCAACTTCACTCAGATGAGGTTGGAGCTATAGGAAAACATAGAGGCAAAGTTGAAAGCCTAGTTAGATTCATTCCAACAGCAGGCAAGTCAGTGTGGCAAGGAAGCATTAGAGGAGAAGGATGAGAAGATATTTTTCTCTCTTTTTTACATGGTTATGTTGAACATTTGAGCATATATTTTTCTGTAAAAAGTGATGTATTTGTGTTAGATTAAATGTATTTTATTTATTCATTTATTTTATTTGATAATTTACAATTTAAATATGATTTAGTCAGTTAAATGCTTGGATTTGTTAATTAAATGTTGTGATTACAAGTGTAGTAATGCAAATACCAAAGGGAAAACTTATTTATTTTTTGATGCTACAGGTTTGCAACAACTGACCATCAATGATGTGATGACTATTTGCATATTATTAGCCAAAACCGACAGCTAACCGATGGCTTCCTTACCTGCTAAAAACTGACGCATCCCTTACATTGGACCGACAAAAAACACGCATAATTAAAATGACTATCACGACACTTTTCCTACGGTGTAATAGTCTCTAATTGCCAACTGTGACGTCTTCAGTTTTCAAAATTAAAGCATCATCAAAAGTGAACCGATGAAACACCTACAACAAAATAAATGATAGTTGAGACACTTTTCTTATGTTTCATTGGTCGCTAATTTCCGACCGTGGTATCATCGGTTAACTAAATTGATGAAATCCCGTTAACTAAACCGATGAAATCCGATGGTTAACCATGCTTTCCAAATTACTCAAAAAGCAACAATCAAATGTTGTTGTTCATACGTCACTAATTTAATATCGCCGAAATATCAACCAGTTTTAAAGTTATTTGTAATCGTCTTAGCTAAGATCTTAAAACAGTCAACTTGTCGTCAGAAATATAACAACTGACGGTATTTCTATCACTAGCCGACAAAATTAGGCGTCAGAAATGGACAACATTCTTGTATTTTTTCCTAAGGTAATAAAAATTTTTCATCACTATAGATTGAGATAGGAATGAAAAAACTCACTAAAATTCAATTTACTCTATGATGATAAAGAAAGGATGGAGAGAATCAGTGCAATTAATTAGAATAAAAGCAAAACGATAGGAGGAATATAGAGTCTATCATTAATTTTGATGTAGTTCCATTTATGTAAGACAATAGGGAGAGATTTTCTTATCATCAATTCGATAGAGGAAATTAACTGGAGACTGAGAAAGAAAAAGTAATCTTTAAGATATTTGGTTCAAAACATATTACTAGTTTTTATTTTGTGAAGCATCTATGAATTTCGATCCATATTGTCTTCTATGAGCTTTCAGGATTGTTAGTGGTTGTAATTGAATGCAAAAGAGTGGGGTCACGCTTTGCTAACAAAGAGAATGGCCAACATGGGGGAAACATCATTGTCCTAGATGAATGAGCAAGCAAATAAGGTCTAGGATCGAACTTCTTTGCAGGAAATCTATAAATCGATTCGAATTTAAATTTGAAGCATGCTTTGTCCTTCAAACTCACCATAAATTAGTTACTTCAGCAATAGAAGGGTGGAAAACTTAGAGAAGAAGATCATGTTTGTGGTGTGACTTAAGCCGTTGAACTCGGTAGTGTAATTGAAAATGCTTCTTTAATTTAAAATACATATTGATCAGTTAAACTTTTTCTTTTGCTATCATCACGTCTTATTTTCATTGTTCGTTATTACAATTTCATCATTTTCTATCATTTTTGCTATCATCACAAATGATCCTATTATCATTTTGGCCTACTTGTAATAAATTTATCAACTTTCCGATAAACTACTCATGTCAAAAGTCAAATAGCTTCGATAATCACTATTAATATGTTGATAAAAACTATCAGCATATTTAAAAAAAATTGTGAACATTATAAATTTATCAATTTTCATGCTTTTCAAATTGAGCAAAATAAAAGACTAGGTACAAAGCATAGATTTTCATGCCCTTCAAATTAAGGACCCAACCAAAAAAAAAAAAAGATTTAATTTGTTGTCAGTTGAATTAATGATCTCTTTTGGTATGCTACTAACCATACTAGCTAGCATTGATCTTGATGATTACTAACTTCAAACTCAAGTTATTATAAATTAACTTTTCCTTCGAATTATCAGACCGTTGATCATCTTGTTTTAGAACTATATTACTGCGATCAACAATAACTTTACTAAATACCAGATGAATAGCTTATATTGCAAAACTTAATCTTATTTATTTTGAATCACAATCTTCATATGAAGCGTAGCAATTTTAAATTAAATTAGAATACATAAAAATATATATATACAAGTTACAATTTGTTATATAATAAAAGGTTGCTATTTGTTATATTATTTCATGATAAGGGTCATGTTGATGAGCCGCCCATCATTAAATGCATTGCCCAACCGACCCCACTTATCCTGCGATGTCATCTTTTTGGGCTCAAAATTCGTGGTTGAACATTTAAAATAATTCTCGTTGTGAACTTGAGTTGCAAAGAAGTGCACCAAACGAAATAAGTTTGGCAGACTAGTAAAGATAAATGGGAGTGATTTGAGGTGCATATAACAATATATTCCTTCGAGCATGACCACTATTTTCATAAATCAGTGATAAGATAAATTTATAACAAAACATTACAACATAAAGGTACTGATTTATCCATAAATATTCATAAGCTAGTCTCATTTAAAAATATTATCATAATCAATTTGGTTGAAGTGATCTCAGTGACAAATTTATAAGTGGCATTAATTACATTATTATCAAAAACAACAAAATAAATTTTTGTTGCTATCGTTCTGTTAGATCTACGCTATGCTGTCATAGGTTTCATACTGTATGGCGATAAGTTTGTTTCTACTGTCATCGCTTTCTACCTTTGTCGTTATTCTTCATTTAATCATCTAATCAGTTTCACATTGGTTAGATTTAAATAAGAATAAACTATAGTAATCTAAATCTTTTTGGGTTAGGTACAGCCGACTCTATAAAGAAACTAAAAATAATCTTATGACTATGCAATGATCATCAGTTGAGTTGTTGAACCTCAACAAAGGTTGATATGTAATTTAAACAGAACAAGAATATTATATAAAAAGAGGTTGAGGGTAATTATAATATTTTCAATAAGATAATCTTAATGTTGATGTAAAAAATACTTTGATCAAGGAGCGAAGACCATTTCTCAATCAAAAGATCGGGCTGGCAGCCCTATACCTTTGTCAATATAAATATAGTTTAATTTTTTTGCTGCATGTAATTTTCGAGCGCTTGGAGTTGACATTATCTCTTTGTCACCAAATTAAGTTTAGAAAACTAAAATGTCGGAGTAACTGGACAATATAAATATGGTATCAAGAGATAAGGTTGGTGGACGAAGTAGCTATTTTCTGCAAACACCTCGCCAGCAATGACGAAAATAAAGTTCATCCTTGCCGGAGTCAGCCAAAAGCATCCACTTGATCGTCTTTCAAGGAATATAGTTTATATTTTACTAAAAGTTTAATTTTCCTTGTGCATTACAATAAAAATAATAAGCTAGTTTCACCATGTTTGTCTCTTCTAAAACACAACAAAAGTGACGTAAAATGCCAAAGTGATAAATTAATTATCCACGTGACGAATGGTTTATAGTAATCTACTTTACGGGGTATTGCCTCATTTGAACGGTATTTGAAGATAAAATTTAAAGTCGAGAAACTTGTATTTATTACAACTTTCTCAGCTACTCTTTCGGTGTAGTAGTTATTAATTAGTGTCTACTAGGAGCGAATATTATGTACAACATACGTACGTATGGTGGATGTCGCAGCTGCAGGGAGTTCCCCGTCCATAGACGTACGTACGTTTTACCGTATATATTATTTTTCGGTATATTGGAGGTGAATATCACCCACTATCTGTATTTTGTTGAAAGTTTCTATTTTGAAGATATGATATGATGAGTTTGAATAATTTGCTAGCAAGGTCATTAAAGTTAGCACTTGACAAAACAAAATACTTTCGAAAATGGAGAGTATTAAAAAACATTTATCTAATTTAGCCTAGAAATGCAAAAACTACAGAGTGAAGTTTATATGGGATTGCCTTTTGACATGGAGACCCGAATTTGAGCAAATTTACCGCAAAACGGCTAACTAGTCTCATTGGTGGACTTCTGCCAATTCCTGTTTTCACCTTCTGCTG
The DNA here is from genome assembly GCA_003013225.1 of Phalaenopsis aphrodite. Classification (NCBI taxonomy): domain Eukaryota; kingdom Viridiplantae; phylum Streptophyta; class Magnoliopsida; order Asparagales; family Orchidaceae; genus Phalaenopsis; species Phalaenopsis aphrodite. The sequence goes on along the minus strand of NEWO01000771.1, from coordinate 37,010 downwards.
CATTGAATCTAGCAGCAAATTAAATTCTTGCATGCAGATTTCCTATTTGATCTCCATTCTAAGATATTTCCCTAATGATTTTTAACATTCGAACTTTTTTTTTTTTTTGCATTTTATATTTATTTTCTTCTTAACCTTTCATAGCCTCATGACGAACATGAATCTATCAAAATCACAAAGAGGAAAGGATGCATACCTTCAAATTTGCCAATTTCGTGTTTACAAAATTCCCCAATATTTATTCATTCTTTAGCCTTATAGAAAAGTTTAATGGGAGTCTAGATTATGTCAAGGAGTTGGAGCTTTGACTCTAAATGAAGTAGGAGCACATCAACATGTGGCCAACAATAATGAAGTATGATTCTACTCAATTTTTTTTGATAATGGGGCTACAAATTTCCTTTCGAAATGAGAATTTATCTATAATAACAATGTGAAACTGTATCATCGAACACCTCTCATTGAATGCATTCTATATATAATTCACTATTTGATATGATTTTAGGACAGGTAAAACTTTGATTTGATGTTGACATGTTTCTTAAAATTCTTTAGAGTGGGGTAGCGTAAAGGTATCTTTTGCAATAAGGTTGTCGTTCAATGTTAAGATCATATCATTGGTGCAACTTTTCTTTAAAACTTGAATGAACATTTTCTTAGTGGCTTTAACGATGAAAGTTTTGATACTCTTTATTTCTCTTAGGATTATACAGATTGATGGTACATATATTTGCTCTAAATGATTAAAAAAGATAGGTAAGGGGGTAGAAGTACTTAAGTGATCACTACAAGAAAAGGTGTGGATTTGATAAATTCGGACTTCGTGGATTTCAACCGTAAATCTCATAAATCCTAAAGCCCATGAATCAGTGGATTTACAGGATTTAGAGTGAGAAAGATTGGGATTACGATAGATTTTTGCATAACTCCCCAAATAGTTTTAATGGATTTGTGTGATTTTGAAGACTTCGTGGCAAGATGGTTTTTCATTCAAAATTTAGTAAATTTAGATTTACAGATTTACAGATTTACTAAATTATAATAACTTAAAATAAATTCATGACCAGACAGCCCCTTAGTTTATGGATGTTTTTACTAGACATTTAAATACAGGAGGATTTCGTCGGTGATATCCTTCTTTTGGATAAGACTAGAGAAAGTGTCTAGGAAAAACTTAAACTATGGAGGTCGACATTGGAGTTAAAATGCCTTCACTTGAGTAGATCTAAAAGTGAATACATGAAATGTAATGTTAGTAGTAGTAACTCTAGTGGCAGATTTGTAACTATGGGTAATCAAATCATTAAAAGGTGTGAACGTTTTAGATATAGTTGTTCTCTTGTTCGAAGTGATGGTGATATAGATGGCGATGTCATTTTTAGAATGCAGGTTGATTTGTTGAAGTAGAGGAATGCATCTGGCCTATTGTGTGATAAAAATACTGCTTAGACTTAAAGAAAAATTTTAGAAGATGGTGGTGAGACCTACAATGTGCTATGTCATAAAATTTTGGACATTAAAAGAGAAGCATAAAAAAAAAAGTTAAGTGTTGCTGAGATGAGAGTGCTTGGATGAATGAATGGCTTAACACATATAGACAGAATGTGAAATGAATATATTCGTGATAGGGTTAATGTAGCCAGCCGTTGTTTCTTATGATTAATTTATTGTTGATAAGCCTACAATTCTTCGTTAATCTTCAGTAGTTGTTGAGAATGATTTTTTGAGCTGTGATGAAATAAAGCCTTCATTAAAATTCAATTTGTTTTGAATATATTTTTAAATGTTCAAAATCTAGGACATAACTTTAATATTTTTTCTGTAGGTAAGTTCTGAGCTCTAGTTGATTATTCTTTATCTCTCTCTTTTGGTTGATTGTTCAGTGGTATTCCTTCCCTTTTGTGATTTTTATTGGTTTGGTTTGTCTTGTTGTTTATCGTGCTAGTCTTGTTCGATTTGCTTTGCAGTAGTTCATCTTTAAATACCTTTTTTTTCTTTTCTTCCTCGATGAAGCTTTTAATGTTATTGATTTTCTTATGTTTTTAAGACATACCTTAAACCCAATTAATTAAAAATAATGTTTGTTGTGTATGCTGAATTGTATAACCCCGAAATATTTGATTAAAAAGATTTGCATACATACCACTAAATTTCTGTGTATTTACATATTTAACACTTAAACTTTACATTTTAATACAACATTTCTTGTAAATGTAAGGTTATACGTTTTCAAGAAATTCATGTTTAGGTGTTAGATTTGTAATGACATAAGAATTAAGTGTATAATTTCTTATCTAGAGCTAAGGCTTAAGCCAGTAATTGATCCATGTCGGGTCGAATCGAAATTTCGTAGGATCAATCCATAATCTGATTTCACTCCTAGGGTAGGTTTTATGAATTTATAACTTATTGCGTTTTAAATTTATGTTATGCATGTTAAGAACTTCGGAAATTTAAAGCTTATGTTATACTTGTGTTACAAAGGGCAGTGCTGTAAATTTAGCTCAAATAATGGCATCGCTCAAAGATTCATTTTGGAAAGAATTTCCTTTGAACCAGTCGTTGGTTGGATTGAAATTAGATTGTTTAAGTATGTCGAAGGCCAATATGACCCATCGTTTTCACAGCTCCGCAAAGCTCTTACCTTTCGCCCACTACACCCACAACAGCTCTCCCAATCTTCCTCCCGCAAAACACAACTTTTTCTTTTATTTGGGATTAATTAACTTAATTATTGCATAAGTCATGCTTAAAACCAGCTCCTAAATATCTCCCAAGTGTTGAATAAGGGGCAATTTGGTTGCAATCAGAATTTAGCTTGAATAGGATTTAATAAATACCATAAAGCCAGAATTATAAAATCATGAGATGGTTAAAACCTATACATTATTTGTATTTAAATAGATATTTTTGGTGGTAAGTGGTGTAAGGCTGTGAAATTAGTTCAAAAATTGATAATTGCTCAAAAATTGATTCTAAGTCAAAATTGATTCTAAGTTTGTCTCATACTGGAAACTCGGATTGAAAGAAACTCGTCAAGCTACGAGCCAAAATTTTGATTGAATTTATTTGGAGCCTATATCATCTCACCTCAAAGTTAGATTGTTTAACATCTTAGTAATGTTAGTCCTATCGAAGAACATTAATCGATCAAATATTGATTCATAATCCATTAAGAGGTTCCCCTCTAAAAGGATATGTCATTGTAACTACACCAGCCCTCTCACAGATTTATTTGTTTCGTATCTTATTTCTAAGTCAAAACCCATACATAAACTTAAACATTCTTATCTCTGCAACTCTTAAGTGTATTATTTTCTTACCCGTGAACAAAGAACGAGAACAAAGTTTTTAATATGATCCAAGAGTATTTAATTCTTCCTCTAATGAAAATCTAATTTTCATTGACAAAATGGAAATTCACTTTGAATATTATGTTTTGCAATGTCATGGAAAAAATATTCAAAGTAAAATTATATTTTGCTAATGGAAACTAGATTTTCCATTGGACAAAGAAATGAAACTCTTAGATTTTATGAAGTACTTCTCTCCTAAAATTTATTTAGAGGTGTGAAAGTATTCTAGGAAATAATGGTATTGAGATGAGAATACTTAGGTGCATCGGTGACTTTACATTTGTAGAGAAAATGTAAAAGAAATGTACTCTTAAAAAGGTTGGTGTAACTATATTGATTGACAAGATTAGAGTTAAAATATAGATAAATGTTAACCAATTATCAATCCATGACCCCTTAGTAGGTTGTTAGCATTCTAATTTCAAACTTAACTATGGTCAAAATTAAAATCAGTCAATTTTCGAGCAAAAATCATTATTTAATGTTAAAAAAAAATAATTACGATAGTTTAATTAGACTTTCTGACATCTCTTTCTAATATTGTCTAAAATTATAGCTACTTCAACCCTTTCAAAAGTATATTTGCATTTTGTTTTGTTTCCAACTATAAAGCCAATCATAGAACAAATCATTCTCTTCACCGCAACCCCTTACACAAATATTTGCAAACCTTGAAATATGTTCTTAAAAGAAAATTTTTCATATGGTGTAAAGAGTATTCAAAGTATTCTCATTCGTAAAGTCTAATTTCTATTTCAAAAATGAAGATTCACTTCGAAATCTAATTCCTTTTCAAAAATAAAAATTCACTTCGAAATCTAATTTTCATTGTCACAACTCTCATTTTGGCAATACAAATTAGATTTTGAATTAAGTTTTTATTTTGAAAATGGAAATTATACTTTGTCTTGGAGAATACAGTGAAAACTCATGCATCATATGAAATATTTCTTTCTAAGAACCTAATCTGAGGTGTGCAGTTAATTGCATATGGGTTTTGTTGAGATGAGAATACCAAGATTAATGATTGGCTTTCCACTTGTAAAATAAAATGCAATCTAAATAAACTCATGCAAGGTTTAGTGTAGCTATGGAGACAAACAATATTAGATCAAAAAATTTGAAAAAAATTAAGAAAGATTATCGATCTTCGACACCACTAATAACATTAAGCTATTAACATCCTTCTCTCTATCCAAACTTGGGTCGAATATAAAGAATTTGGATCCATTATTTTGAATCATAGCTTAGCTTTTATTTCAATCTGATCTACATCCAAGCCAAATGTAAAATCAATCAATTTTGGAGCGATTATGTTTTTCCAACTATGTAAGCATTTAAGTACATTTTACAATTTGATCACCCATTATTATAACTCTGTGATTATATTAACTAATAAAACAAAATTCTATGTACTCATTTGAGTGCACTTTATAATATACTGACCATTTTCTATGTAAATATGGAACTTTGTACATCAAGATCATAGATGTACTATAAGTTTTATCTATATAGAAAACAGATCACTGATGTGTTCTTAAATGGTGTAGACGACTTCGTGGTTGCAGTATCACAACTTCCATGTTAGCTATTTGAAAGTTGATTTCAATATCCATGTTCAAAACATAAGAATCAAGGGCACTTAATGCCTGATGAAGTAAGATATGATTTATATTGTCAAGGGCACTTAATGCCTAATTACTGGATTTGGACTTCACATGGAGAGATTGGCCCTGCAACATTTAACTTAGTTTCTTGAATGAGCTATGATCCTCCACCTGGATTTCACTCAAGAAAATTTAAGGAGATGGATTTTTAATGGGACAATGTTGTATTACCAGAGTCATGTGTAGGAAAAGAATCCAAAATGGAAGGCTCAAACTTTTTAAGATTTACTAATGCTGCTCAAACGACATTGTGGAAAGGATGCACTTCTCGTTCTATGTTATTTGTAGCCCTTAGAATGTTGAAAGTTACAATAAGTTTAATATGCATTAGAGTGCTTGAATTAGTATGCAACATTATAGAAAGAGACTAATCCATAAGAGAACTTAATTTAGAAGTCTTATACTGGATGAAACTCATCTTCAAGTTAGGGTTAAAAATAAAGAAGAATAATTTTTGTGTGTATGGTTGCATGTTAGTTTATAAGTCCGGTGTAGATTCTATACTTCTCCTTGATTTAAACTTCAAAATGAAAGAAAAGGAATTAGAAATAAGTTCCTTAATAGTGTCTCTTTTATCTACTGCTTTATTCCACATCATCAGAGTACTTTCTTCCTCGTGTATGTTGACCTCATTTTTTGTGATGTCTCGTCTTTCTCTTAGTACTTAGGATCTAGCCATAGGACTTCCCCTTTGACTATCTTAGAGGACTAATGATGGAACCTACCTCTTTCAGGATTTCTAACCACTTCTTAACTTCTCTTGGAGCCTCGCATGGGTGGTTATAAACCTCCAGCAATTGGAAGGTTAGACCAATTTGTGAAGACCCAAGGATGACTTCCTATAGAAGCTTGAGGCCTTAGGGACACCCTGTTGACACTTGTTGGCATTGGGCATTCCACTCCACACACACCTCACACACTCCTCTGTTTTAAAATTCACAATACTACTTGACTACTTTGGGGACTAACATGGGCGGTCATAAACCTCCAGCACTTGGAAGGTTATGACCAAAATATGGAGGCTCCAAAATATGTTCTTGTGGGACGATGAGACTTTAGGGAGGCTCTCTATGCTTTGGAAATTTACCTTGCATTGCAGTATCAGCTCACCTCTCCAAAACACCTGAGATTATCCAAATTTCAATCTAGGCTCAAGCCAAGATCTTAGATACCACTTTCATAAACCTCATGTTTAAATTCTCATTAGCTCACCCCAAATTCTATATAGGATCCAAAATCATACCCAGCATCCCACAAAATTTTAGGCTTTGTTTTCAAATTGACAAATTCACATCAAATTCACTTCAAATACATTCAACATTCAAAATTCAAATCTATCTACATAAAATTTCAAGCTTCAATCCAAAATTGTCGAACACACTCCAATTTTCTCTCATGATAATTCCTAAAATTTCACTAAATCCACCAATTATGTTGTGTCATTTGTCCATGGGTTCAATTACAATGGAAGAGGATTTAGGATAGGTTTGTACCTAACTTGGGCTAAAATAAGGCCAATAACTTCCGTTAATCTCTAAATAACTCCATTTCAGTACCCCAACTAACTCCACATTAATCCTCAAATAAATCCACATCAATGCCCCAAATAACTCCATATTCATGCCCTAATAACTCCACTTTCATGCTCTAGCATTGGTGTGTCCAAAAAATTTACAATGGGTGCAGTAGTATGGTTTTTGTTCCATTATTATCTTCTGCTAGTACCCATTATGTGTTGTACCCAACCAAATTTCATCCACTTCAGAAAATGTTATCTCTTTCTACTAGGATCCTGGTTGCTGAAGGTCTTGAAAGATTATATGTGGGAATATATAATCTCATAGGCCTACCCAAAGTAGTCCCAATGGTGAAAAGCACTTGATGGTGGAATAAATGTAGCTTAAGGTCTGGGAGCTTGAACCAAATGGGAACAGTTGGGGGTTCCTGACTAGGATTAAAGTCAGGAGACCATTTTAGGGGTTTCGTTGCTATGCCCTCAATCAAAAGAACTTGTTTGGAGAAAATTCTAACATAGTCTTATTCTCTTGATATGTGTATTCGCATGTGTCAACAATCTACCAACCCCACTTTCCATTAACTTAGAAGTTTTAAAACTTCTAAGTTTTTATTGATTTCTTCCATCTCAAGATGACCATATTGAAACTTTTCAAAGAGTGTAAACTTAAAAGAGCCTAATAGAGAATTGATTTCTGATTCAGAGAAAAAGGCAAAATGTTTCCCTTATTTCCTTCCTAGCTGTTTAATATAGGGGAGCTCACCATTATCAACTCCCTCATGGAAAGAGTTCGGAAAGACCATATGTTCCACAACACTTTGAAATCCAGAGCTTTTGCTAACAACATAAGTGGCTTTGGACCATTGAATGTTAGTCTCAAGATTAATAGGGGTAGTCATGGATAAAGGTTCAGAACCAAATAGAAAATCAAGAAAACAGTTCCGAGAAAACTAGAAGTAGAAAAGGAGATTCACCTATCAATAGAACTTCAACAAAAACTCCACCAGCAAATGAACACAAGTAAAACAAAAAAGAAACTCCCAATAGGAAGCCCATTTTCCAGACAAGGCAGTGTAGAAGCAATGGAACAGTAAACCTTAAGTTTGAATAATAGAAAACTTTGGAAAGAGGAAAATGAGGATGAGCTCTTTCAGGAAGACAAGACAATCTCAAAAGAACACACCCAAGCAGAAACCAAGCAGTTGAAGAGGTCACCCATCGATGAGCACCTGTCGGCAACCTTCATGGTCGCAAAAAC
>NEWO01000770.1:248444-296664 GCA_003013225.1 Phalaenopsis aphrodite | reverse complement strand
ATTCCTGTCATCATAATCTTTTATATCATATGAAATTTACTGTTATTCTAACTTTAAAAAGTTAAATACACCTTTGCATGTATATATAAGATGATATATATGTAAATATTTAAATTTAGAGGTTACATATGTAAACCTTGGAATTGAGGGCTGGGGTATGCATGTAAGTCTTCCTACTTAAAAATACTATGCCTAAACAGTAAATTTAATTAACTATTTTCATGCAAGATTCAGCACAAAGAATAAAGAGAGAGGACAGGGCCGAACTGAACATTCAAGTTTCATTCTTTGCCATTGACTTTAGTGCTTCATAGCTCAAAATACTAATAATAAAAGAGACCCGTTTTTCAAAAAGCCTCCTCTATTTAAGCTGACCTGTTGACAATAAGCCATCACATATAGGGTGTCTTTGGGGCAGCTTGTGCTTATCCAGATAAACAACTTATCTTGTAACGCGGCCCGCGAGTGACCCGCGGGGTTCGACTCGCGGCCTGCGTTTAGTGTCAAAACTCAACTGCATTTTAGGATAAGCTGCCGAAACACGTATTTCAAAAGATGAGACCACATTTTGAAAACGATGCCCGCACTTATAACCTGCCCCAAACGGACCCATAATGTCCGAAGAATGTGGGAAAAAAATAGGAGAGAGAAAAAAATAATCTAAATATTCAGATCTGAATTTAATCACATAAATAAATTAACTAAAATAAACTATAATAAAATGAATAAAATTACATAATAAAAATGTACAAATGATTCTTTTAAAATAATTTAAATAGCTATTAGTTATATAGCTTAAGTATATATTAATTGAGTAGGTATTATAATTAGCAGATTCATCCTGGTCATATTTAGAGTACTAAACGGAGATTTACATTCGTATCATTGAATCCAAAAGTGTATGGGAAACACACCAAATGAATAGAATGTTTTGCTAGGAAGTATTTAGAGAGAGAGAGAGAGAGAAGACAATAGAGAACAATAAAAGAGCAGTAGTCTTTATTCATAATATGGATTCTCTATTTATAGGCATAAGTCTCAGCATTGCAAAAATACATATTGGTCCTCTCATCATTGCCTTTTCAGAGGGAATTTTTAGTAATTACAGATTAGCATGTAATAAGGCTGAGGAACTGATTCAATCGATAATAGCTTGCCGACCATCAGTTAAGTCTTGGCTTGATCGATATCTAATCTGAAAGACAACCTTCTATTGAATATCGTATTGAGGGCCGATTCTCGCTCTGCTGAAAATCTTCTAGCACGTCCCCATGATCCTCGAACAAGGTGCCTCCCTTGCCAATATCCTGCTCAAAACGGTCATCAACAAATATATTCGATCGTCAGTATCATCCTATTGAGACATTCATCTGCCCTAAGATTTGTGCTGACATATTATTATATGTACAATATCACTCAATTTTATGTATTTACATATCCAACATTGAAACTTTAATATTAATTTACGTCATATATGTACATAGCACCCAATTCCTATTTATTTAGAACCCAAAACTTTCATATCACATAAAAATATCACTATTTTAATTTTTTTTTAAAATGAATTATATATTTTCATGCATAAATAAGATGACATAAATATATAAAAAAATTAAAATTTAGCTGTTAGATATATAATTTCATAGAAATTGAGTGATATGTAAGTAAATCTATTTATGTAATTATTTATTGATCATTTGAGTGTCATATAATCGCGTCAAAGAATATGCATCAAATTTGAATATAAGTGATATTTTTGATATGGTGTTAAGGATTTGAATTTTATGTAAATAATTATTAAATTTTATATGTTAATTAAATATATAAATACAATCCAATTGTGTGATATGCATGTAAATCCCACCAAACTTTAATATGAAAATTTAAAAACTTGCCACCTAATTCTCATATATTTATGTATCTAACACTAAACTTTGTTTCATATCATACTAACAGCATAAATATTTGAACTTTAGAATATGAAATGCATATTTTGTTATACAAGTGAGATGACATATATATAAAAAATGAAATTTATGTGGTAGATATGTAAATACATAAGAATTGAGCGGTATGTATGTAAATATTCCAATCAAATATTATAATGATATTCAAATAACCTAACTAAAATTTCTTCAACATAAAATAAAGAATGAGGCCATGGCTATAGGGCTCGTTACAAAGAGCTCCACAGTTCAATAAAACTCTTTTAAAAATTACTTCTAAGTAACGGTCATCTCCATCTACAACCTAAAATGGTGAAAAACAACTATTATGTGGAACCAACTTTGAGAGACACTATTTTACCAAACGAAAATAAATGCGCACGCGGATTTTGCTGCAATGAAATGAAGCTTCATTGTCTTCTAAGGGGGAAAATATTTGCGTATATAAGACGTACACAGCGTTGTGTACGTCAGGGGTTATTCAGGGGGTACAGGGGTTATATCCGGGTTATACCCTCCTGTAACCTCTATGTAACTTATTTGTACCCATGAAACTACAGAAACACAAAACTCATTTGTAGATTACAAGTAGTTTACAAAGAGATTACGGGGGGTTACAGAGTGATATAACCCCGATAGAACCCCCCTGTACCCTCTAAATAACCCCTAGACATACGCAGCGCTGCGTACATCTTATGTACACAAATATTTTCCAGGAGCCCTTAGAGGACTATTTCTTAGCATTTGGAGTTGCATGAAGAACTACATGAGCCATTTTCTACTGGTACGTACATGTCTTCCTCCACTTCTTCTTCATTATTATATGTCTCTTACATTACTACCTTTGTTGTCTCAATTATGTTTCTTATTATTATAAGGTTTATAATCTCCCATGTCTGCGGAAGCTTCAATGGGATGCTGGGAAGATGTAGTCGGCGGGTGGTTGGAGCGATACAAGCGGTGGAAAATGTCGGCGGCAGTCTCGCCGGCGGTGGCAGCGGAGGACTTTTCGTCTCTTAGTTCTCCAAGTCTGAATTATATTTTCTTAGCTTTAATTATATCACTGAAACCACTCACCAGTTAAAAATTATGATTTGCATTTAAATTATGCCCATAAAAATTTAATTTTTAACTCTTTGAGTTTAAGATAAAATAAATGCATTTTAATTATAATTCATTTTCTTCACAGATCTCTATAAATTAATCCGAAATTAACTGATCCTTCTTCCCTTCCCAGATCAGAACGAGTTCAACTTCACCAATCCCATAAACCAATTATGCTCAGAGCAGAAAGAAACAGAACAAAAAGCTGAAACAGAATGGTTGAGGAAGAAGGAGAAGAAGGAGAAGGTAGCTTATCCTTTTGCTGTGCTGAAGCCGACGGAGGTTGAAGGTGAGTTAACGCTTGCAGAGATAAATGAGCGGATTCGCAGGCGGCCGAGAAAGCCGGTGAGGCATCCGGTGGGGGAGTTTGCTTGTTCGCCGTGGGTGGTGGAGGGTGGCGGTGGGCAGGGGCTCTCCGGCAAAGCGGTGGTGGGGGTTACAAGGGTGTGCACTAAGGGGAGGGGTAGTATTACTGTGATAAGAACTAGGGGGTGAATTAATTAGTTTTTAATTTTGCTTTTTTTGATGTTAATTAATCTTATTTGAATAGGTCGGACTTTAGGGTGATTGTGAATTTATATATGTTAATGTAATGGTGCTGTGGTTTTGTGTGTTGATTGTAGTTTATATATATATATATATATATATATATATATATATATATATATATATATATATATATATATATATATATATATATATATATAAGGAATGGTCTGACGCTATTATACGAGCCCGCCTATCCCTAATGCGCCAAATAATTTGAGTACTACACCCTGAACACTGGGGAAATCAAACCCCAAATCAGAGAAGATTTATAACTATCAAGAAGATGCCCGACCAACTAACTAACTAACTAACTAACTAATTATATATATATATATTGGGGTCGGTTACATGAATCCTTTTTCTCCATTGTGTCCTATTTAGTGTCATATTTTCATTTAATTCGACTAAATTAAGAGCAATTTTTGATACAACATGCTCATATCTTTTTAGGTCTATGTTTACCTTTCTTAGTTGAATTTAAAACAACAACTATTTTAATACGATCATCAACAAATCAACATTTAATGTGACAAAAAAAATCTAAGATGGCTATCTGAAATCTTGTTTGTCATTGAAGCTATACCGACCCTTTCATGAATATATTTGTTTCGTTTTTTCTCTCCAAGTGTAAAACTAAGTTAGTTTTATGCTTTTCTTTTATAAGCCAATATTTTGTGCCATTGTATTGAATTTCTCACTATCTTATAAAATTAGCATGCAAGTCTCTTTCGATCACACATAAGCCTGATGCAATATTCTTGCACTTTAAAGATCCAATTTGAATTATACTGATAAAATTCTCATTTATATCACCATGACTTTGAATAATATACATGATATATCTATAATGTTCACTCATTATATATATATATATATATATACATATATATATAGTACTCAAATTAGTTGGTCGGGCATCTGCTTGTCAGATGTAAGTCCTCTATGGTCTGGGGTTCAAATCACTTCAGTGGACGGTGTGGTACTCGAATTGTTAGACTCATAGGGGATAGCTAGGGCTCCGAGAGAGAGAGAGAGAGAGAGAATTTGCATAGGCATCACACAATTCTTATGAATTTATATGTCACGTCCAATATAAGAATAAACATTATTTCTTAGGGTAAACAAAATTATTGTAGGTTCGATTTTTTGAAGTATTAGGCGAAAAAATATATGGAGTGGCAGAGAGAGAGACAAAATTACAAAATTACCTAAATTATATAAGAAAAAATATTTAATTTAAATATTTATATAGAGAAATTGTAAATTTGAGGACAACAAATGCCCATCATAGACTGCCCAATTTCACTTTGATCACACCTAAATTTTCATATTTACACATAATATACTTTGATGATTTAAACTTGCCATGAAATAATGTATTTAATTTTAAATAATTAAAATAATATTTTTGATGTGTTATTAAAGAGTTAAATGCTATGTGTGTAAATATAAATGTTTGTATGAAATACGTAAATACATAAGAATAATATCTATATATAATATAATTTTTTGGGTATATTATATACGTAAATATAAATTATAAATTAAATAATAATAATAATCATTCATACGTCACTAATAAATTATCATCATTCGACACGAATCTCGAGATAAATTTTAAACTAAAATATTCAAATCTTGATAAAAAGTCATCCAGAGCTCTTATTCAAGCAAAATTATAGTTAAACTGATATGTTTAATGAGACAGACCTAATGATATGAAAACTAGCTCAATCCAAGTCAAATCAAGCCCATAACAAGTCATTAAATCACAGTTAGAAGATTTATGAATACATTTGGAAAGTCAAACGACTGTCAAATATGACAAGTTTATACTCAAATCGAGCGACTCTACAAGACGAATCCAACGAGCCCGAGATCGCTCAATTCTGACATGATTAGAACACTCAAATATCCATTAAACGTCATATGATCGATGAAAGCTCTCCAGACCGTCCGATCACAATAGCTCATATTTTTGCAATAATTTCACCCAGAACACTATAAATAGAGCCCCACCCCTCACATGAGGGGAGAGGAGAGAGAGAGAATTTGAGGCATTGGGAAATAACTCAAGTCTAACATCATCTCTACCATCGTCGACCTTCGGCGACCACCACCGATCGTCGGCGACCACCATCGACCTCTGTTGACCACCGTCAGCCACCGTTGACCAACGCGGATCATCGTTGTCCTCTGTTGACTACCATCGACGGTCATCGACTGTCGTTGACCACCGCCGATCGTCGTCACCTTTTCACCTACTGTCATCAATCACCACCAACCCGACGCCTTCAGTCAACATTGTAATATGAAAAATATAGTTATCATTTCCCGTCTGTGGGACAAGAGATTTCCGTAATCATAAATTAATAGTAGATTTCTGCAATGGGCAAGCCCCGTGGTTTTTCACTAACATATTTTCTTTACGTAAAAACTTCTAAAGTTATCATCATTTATTTACTGACAAGAGATTTGTGTGTGTACTGAACTTTCGTACAACACTAGTCAACAACGCTAGTACGTTCGCATACCGCCCTAAATTTTCTAAGACCATCTATCCTAAAAAAAAAAAAAAAAAAAATTAGGACTGCATCGAATGAAGGCAGTGCGGAGCACACGCAGCACCACTGAGCGGGGAGTTTCAATGGTTGCAATCGCCGCTTACCTTTCCCCACTTCCGACGCATTTTGGCGCGAAACCCGGTGACCGCCGGCGATTTTGGTTCACTTCTCCGGTGAGTTCTTTCCTCCATTATCACTTCTGAGGTAAGAAGTATCACGAGTAGCCCTCACCCATTTGTGTTTTCAATTCTCTGAAACACCAGCTGGATATCGCCACCATTCCGTTGAATCGTAGCTTTCAATGGCATGGGAGTGAGAGTGGAGCGTTGGCTGTGCGTTTTCGTCCCCCTCGTGCATCGATTTCTACGACGACGGAAGGTTAGGCGATTTTGCTTTGCTCACTGTTTCCAGGGTAGTCGGGATTTTGGGCGCGTTTGTTAGACGGATATGCGTTGCAGGAACTTCTGATCAGGAGCTGAGATTGGTGCTTGAACTCGCCACGGACGAGGAACTTTATGAGCTGGAGAATATTCTCTACGGCCGAAGGTGTGCTTCTATCTTGCTCTTTCTCTTCAATTATTACCTGTTTCTCTCCATTGCTTATTCTAGGAAGAGTTTAGTCGAACATGACGTGACTGAGGGTCTGTTTGGGGCAGCTGCAGTTTATCCAGCTTCTGCTGATAAGCAGCTTATCCTGATAATCTGCTGATGACCAGCTGATGCGGATCAGCTGTCTGACTGTTTGGTCAGTGAGTCTGGAAAACAACTGATTCTAAAAAATTGACCCATTTTGCCCCTGCTCTGAATAAGTTGTTTAACTGTTTGGTTAGTGCGTTTTGTAAACAACTTATTTTGAAATTTCTTTTGTTGCATGAATAATTTATGTAGAAAAAAGTTATTTTCTCAAATGTCAAGAAATGAAAATGCAAAAAAGTTTAATAATATTTATATAACTAAAAAAAATTTTGATTACATCAAATAAGCATAATGACATATATGAAAGTTCATTACACAATCACACACTAATATGAATTATAATAAGACAAAAAAAAAAGAAGAAAAAGTAACATGTTAAAATTACAAAGAAAAATATGACAATATTGACTTTAAAATGTAAAATCACATCACGACGAATGTTGCCCGGTTCTGGTACCTCAAAACCCCGAGCAAACCTGTCCGACTGGGGTGCGGTAGATACAGAAGAACTCAAACCATATGCGGTGCTCTCCCGTTGTGGTACTATCGAACTCCTAGCAGCTATCCAATTGGGATATCGTAGAAACAGTTGCATTGTCGGCCCACATGAAGAATTTGCAGCCTTCCGGTCCTTGTCACCACTGCGGGTACCTGTAAAACTGCCTCTCGAAGCTATGTGTATGGCGTGACGTGAATAGCATGGACGGTAGTCCGCAACGACACATCACTTTCTCGGACTTACCTGAATGTCTGAAACTCATCGTCCTACAATTATTAAAATTAGAATAGATCAGTCCAATAATTGAGGAAATATAAACAGTAAACTTACCCAAGTGTGAAGACAGCGATTGCCGACAACAAATTTACGTGGCCGTCCAAACTGCTTCACTGATATCCACCATATAAGAGGTGAAGTTATTAACCAACATAAAACAATATATCCACATTAATTATAAAATATGCTCAAAGCTGTTAATATAAACTCTAATATAAGCATCATCTGCCTTTATGATACTCATGATTCCATAAAACAAACCGCAGAGTCAGCATTTTCCAAAAAATTCAGTTTCGTTCATAATTAAGCTTAACAGTATATTAGTGTTCAAATTTAAAAAATATGACTCATAATTAGGCTTAACATACATGTTCCAAGCCGAAATACATTGCTTCAGAAAAGAACATAATAGAGGATTTGTAATATGTGCTTAAAACTAAACTCTCCAATCAGTAAGTAGCAGATATACCCAAAAAAAATATCAAGTCTAAGGCCAATTAATAAATAAAGCTGAAGCTAAAAATAACACTACTCACTTGCACCCCATAAATAACACACCGGAAATAAAAGCACCCAACAAAAGCTGAACTTCCTTCTATTGGTGTCAGAAAAGTTTAAAACATACAATCACCTACACTCATCACATCTCTTTGGATCTCTTGACTAGTAATAATCCCAACACCTAACTAGCCGAAACAGGAAAAAATCTAAAGGAAACAAAGCACTTTACAAGCTCGGAGGTAAATATAAGACATAAAGAAACAAAACAAATGACAAAAATGTCAGGGAAATAAAAACCATTGCTCGATACCAGCAAAAAGGAATAGCTCCTGAAAAAAATAGAGAAATAGTGAAATAATTGAACCACATATTTTGAAATTTAATGTTATGTTAACCCTCCTATAATTTAAAAAAAAGGGCATTTACATACATACCAACTTTTGAACTTTATCTTTTACATGTATGCTCCCAGATCTTTCATATAACATAAGAAATACCACCATTTTATGCATACGTAAGGTGGCTTATGTATAAAAATTGACGTGTAGATGTTAGATATGTAAATACATAGGAATTGAGTGGTATACATGTAAATCTTCAAAAAAATTAAACTCTTGCAAAAAAACAGAAAATGACTTTGTGATTATGTATTACACACAAATAGCTTTATGCCAAATCAGAAGCCGGTACATCAAATTTGCTTAGATTTATGGGTAGGAAAGTGCAGTAGGCCATGAGAAAATAAAAAATAAAAAAATTAATCTAAGCAATAATTAATGAACATCATGCTTCTTACGGCTGAAACAAAAAAGATTGGAATGAAATGAAGAGTCCTTATGAAAAGCAGTTTTCACATCACTGTACATATGAAAAGCAGTTTTCACCGAACCTGTAAGCATTTCTGTTTAACAAATAATTAGATATACCACATTCAAGCTACTTTAAACATGTAGACCAATTAAAATATAATTCCTTCATGCCAATTAGATAAATCCCTCACTAACAGCTCCATTTCCCTCAACAGTAGTTCCAAACATTCCCCTTAATAGCAGTTCCAAATAATGGAACTTGTCAATCAGTCAATCATACAATTCCTTTATGTCATCTCTCAACAATTCCAAACAATTAAACATACAATAAAATGAAATCGAACAAGAATAATAGCCTTAACTGCTTCTTAAAGTTTACGACATATATATCATTATAAGGTGCATGCATAGCATTATAAGGTGCATTACCATTTCCATACAGAAACTCAAATTATGCCTTCACTGCTCCTTAAAGTTTACGACATACATAGCAGGAAACCAGTAACATGAAACCAACAGCAGGAAACCAACAACAGGAAACTAACATCAGGAAACCAACATCAGGAAACCAACATCAGGAAACCAACAACAGGAACTGCTCAATGAACTCACATAAACACCAATCATAACCACTTCAAAGGAACGAAAATATTAAACCTTGGGTGTGATATTTGTTATCTCCCAAATAGTTTCCCCCAATTTCATCATAAAAAATAGCACATTTATAGCACATAATTCTAATGCATTTACATATCTGATACCTAAACATTTATATTTTCGCACATAGCACTCAACTATGTAGCTAAGGAACGTCGATATTTACAAAACCAACAAGGTAATAACCTCACAGAGAAGTATAACAGTGTTGCTAAAGAAATGACAGCAGCACTCATAACCCCACAACAAACAATGGTAATCGTAAGAACATTACTGCAACATTCAATCTGGTTGGCAAAGATTTCAACAACTTTCAACAAGATTTCAAATGGTTTCCCCCAATTCCATCACTTAAAAGAATAAATGACACAATGATTGCTGTAATTATTTAAGCCATCCTAAAGTGCCAAATTTTTCTGAATACAAGTGCAAAGAAATAACTACTGTCATTTTAAAAAAAATTAGATAAAATACCCCATAAATTGCCATTTCAAGCTTTCTTGAAAATGCAAATGGAAGAGATATATTAATGACTTCTTTTTCATATGCTTCTTCTATTATTTTATTTTCTATTCTACTCCAAAAAACAAACAAAATTACACCAAACAAATGCTGACATTTGTGTGAGTTTAAAAGAGCTATGAAAGCATGCACCAACAAATTTACACAAAAAATCTGAATTCATACCACTCCAAAATGGTTTCCCCTAATTCCATCATCAAAAAAATAAATGACATAATTGTTGGTGTAATTTTGTACTAATATGTAATCAAATCTAAATTTAGATGTCATCACAAAAAATCTGAATTTATACCAACTTGGATGTTCATAAACAGCAAACAACATATAATAAACACCCATACATATTTTTCTCCTCACTCATATTTAATTCAAAATTTAGATGTCATCTACAACTATGTTTAATATGACGAAAATAATTAAACATAATCGAAAGACATAATATGTAATCAAATCTAAATGTCTTGGCTTATGTCATTTGTTATTTGCTCTCTCAAACACGCCATCTCTGAAGCGCCTTCACCATCTGGGGTTTGTGACTCAGGTGAATCTATATCGATTTGTGGGATAGAACGTCCAACGTGGTATTCAAATGCCTCGGGTGGTATTTGCAATGAATCTTTTTCTATAACGGCAAACTCTGCATCTGTCCTGGAATGATGTCGTCTAATGAAGTTGTGTAGTGTCATTGTTGCTACTACAATCTAGACTTGTTTTGTAAATGGATAAGTTGACATATCACGTAGAATTACCCATTTCTTCTTCCAAACCCCGAACGATCTCTCGATCACACCACACAAGGATGAATGTCTTTTGTTAAACATTTCTTTCTTTCCTCGTGCAACCTCGCTCGATCTCTCGAAATCAGGTATATGATATTTTGTATCTGGATAGGGCTTCAAATATCCCTTTTGCATAGGATACCTGACATCTACTAAGTAGTACTTACCTGAGTAAGGATTTCTTTCATTTAGAAATTTTAAAGTAATTAGGATGGTCAAAAGCTCAGAACGATTGTCATACCTGGTGGTGGATAAGGGAAACCATATTTTCTATTGCTAGTAGCAAACTTGAAAATGCGGCTGTCGTGTGCGCTACCTTTCCATCTAGCTATAACATATGTGAAACACATATTGAAATCACAAACAACCATTATATTTTTTGTTGGTGATCCCCATCGTCCAATGTATGCAACATTCTCTTTGCCAGAAGGACGTGCGTCGACATGTGTTCCGTCAATAGCTCTGATACAATCATGGTATGAATGAATTAGTCAATAATAAGATCATATATATGAAATTTGATTAACTAACAACTAAATATGGGAAGCACCTTAAAGAACGACATATAACGAGGGTCATTCGCAATATGTGTGGGAATGGACTGAATTGTTGGGTCCTCTGGTTTGATTATTTGACGGGCCAGACTCACCAGTGCATTCAACCCAGCTGAGAAATATCTATTTATGGTTTCGGATGAATGTTGAAACAATTCCATAGCTCCTCTCATCGATTCATTCTGGGCCAAAAAGTAGAGTGTTATTGCCAACACCTTTCTAGATGTTGTTCTTGATGATCCTTGAAGTCTGTGGAGGGTCCGAAGTTCATTTAGGAGGTCAAAGAAAATGATTTTTGTCATACGAAACATATTTGCAAAACGTGTTGTGTGACCACGCAATAACTTTCCGATCCATCTATCTCCAATATTGTTGGACGTCATGCATGAGTTTCGATCAACATATGTGTTGTAGTAATGGTATAACAACGTAAGGGTGAGAGTAACAATGCAGATTTGATTAATTTGTCCTTCCTCCATATTATAAAATCTGGAAGAAATGTAGACTTTTAAACCAGATAGCAAATAGTTACGTAATATCAGTAAATAATATACAAATATTACGTGTATGTAAATTTGACTTCATACAATATAAATATGAAGAAAGTTTCATACATGCCACACATTTCATTGATATTTGCATATGTAAACATCAAAGTTCGATTTGTAGCTAACATATTTAAGGATGAAAAAAATATAATACGCACAACGAGTACATCACATAAATAAAAAATAAGACAACAAGCGTCCATCAAACAAATAGTCAATGAAGTTACATATATAACATTCAATCTTTCATAAAAGTGCGCAAGTAAGGAAGACGAAATTCTGGGTCTAAGGTCTCGAAGAACTGCCTCTGGGTAGAGTTCCCTAGCAACTTGACATACTTAACATACATATTCTGGTTTTCCTTAATGATAGGATATGTATTAAGGATGTTAACACACTCATGAATTGTGCTGTCCTTCACAGTTTTGAAATTATTTTTAAGAATTTCAATCAATGTCTCAATAAAACCTCTAACAAATGCAAAGCCTTTTTTATTTTTTGCAGGTCGGGGGCGCTTTGTTCCACCAGTGGATTGGATATCCGTATTGATTTGGCTGGGACCTTCTCCTGAATCACCTATATGCTCTGTCTCTATATCCTCTGATAGGTTTGTAACACCCTGTTCATTAGGGGTGAAAAATGGGTTCCTGTTGCTATAACACCAGTAAACATGTCATCCAACTTCTCCTCCAAAGCTGGTTCAATTCCAGTAAATTTGAATTTTTTTGCCCTTGGCACAACCTGTAATCACAAAAAAAAATTCTGATTAATATTCCAAACTTATGTCTCTAAAATTTACTTGAATTAGTGATATTATTACCGCTAATTTTTTACCCACCATTCCTCAGGTACATCAATTGTCCGCTTTACTGGATCCCATCCCAATGTAGTTGATCCCCTTTTAAGCTCTTTCCAAAGTTTCCAGTCCTTTAATTGATCCATTTGTTCTTTAGTTTCATCCTATCGTAATCTCTCCCAGTTATTTCTTTGAATTTAATTATGATATTATGCCAACTTTCTTTATTAAAAAAAGTTGTGGGTCGATTTCCCAATTCCACATCTCTTATGCATAGATCACAAAAAATATTAGTAGTCTCTCTATCCCACATTGCCGATGAACCAGAGTCTTTAGATTTACTCATTTTTTACTGTCATATCAACGGATAGTTAGATGATATTATGACTGAAAATGAAGCACTTAAGATATGAAATATGTATATGTAAAACAAAATTCAAAAAACATAATGAATTAAAATATATATTGGTCTATGTGTGAAACATATATGTGCTTTTCATAAAAGCATCATTTAGGAAACTTTTTATTTTTATTTTTATCTATTATTATAATACATGTATTTGAGTAATAACCAATTGAAATTTGTAACAAATAAAACATATTAGAAATTCTAAACCAATGCTAGCAAAAACAACCCAACGGACCATAGACCATAAAATCTATTTTCATCACCCAACTTTCCAATTATTAACCAACAACCCAAATGACATCATCATAGCCTCTTAAAAAACTTACTTAGAAAAGTAGTAACACCTTCATACAACTTAAGAAAGGAAAAAATGCTAAGTTGCATAAATAGTAACACCTTCATTGAAGTACACATGTTTATCACCATCTCAGTAATAAAATGCTAAGTGCACACCATTTACATATCTAATACCAAAATCTTATTTTTTACATTTATACTCACCAAATCTTTCAAATCACAAAAAAACTATAACTATATTTACTTTTAAAAAAGTTAAACACACATTCTAATGCATAAGTAAGATGACATGCAAAGTTTACGTAAATCTTCATAATAAAAATAACATGGTCCCAAAGACAGAAAGAAGCATGAAGTTAATCGAAGGGACAGAGCAAAAGAATCAAATCACAATAACACGCTATCCGGAAATTGTGTTTAGATGGAGAAGTTAAGATGACATGTATTGGGGTTTATCAGTGTATAAATTATTCAGCAAAATATAAACCAACTTTAATACCAAATGGAAGGGACAACATTGCAGCAATAGTTGCTAGCTTCAACTTTCAATAGAGCATTGCATCAATATCTTCTAGACTCACAAAATACTCTTAACGAATCAATAACTTTGAATAGCATGGAAACCATACGCAGAAAAGACGAAAAATAAATTTCGGAATAAACACTGTTCGAAGAAAGGTAGGGATGGGGAATGGAGAAGAAAACCCTCTGGATGCTTTAAACATATCACAATAACAGTGGATCTATATTTTTATCGGATCTACTTGCATATCCAAACAAGGTCTAGGTTTTTTAGTCATCAAACACTTTCAAACAGATGGATCGAGTGAAATCCCTCGGCGAAATAGGGGAAAAGAGGGAGGAGCCGAGCGATGAAAACGAGTTTTGTTACCTGCGGCGCGGCGGTGGCGGGATCGACGCGGTATGTTCGAAGCTTCGGTGTCGGCTGCGCGTTGAGGGTAGCGGAGTAAAACAATGAAGCCCAAACGCGGATCGCGGGGATATACCCGCGATCCGCGTGTAGTGTAATTCAATAAGCTATTTCGAAAAAAGCAGGCCAAAAACGATATTCAAACACTATGGCGGCGTTTTTAAAAACGCTGCTGCACATTAAACGCCGCCGCACATTTAAGCTGCCCCAAACGGGTCCTGATTCTTTGTTTTTTAGATAATGGTTGCTCTAGGGGTTGTTTGGCTACCTATAAGATTTAGGTCAAATGGCATTTAGTAAATCTAGTAAATCCGGATTTATGGACACCAAATGCTGAAAATCTAGAATAATGTTTAGTTCAAATTAAGGTTAAATCCATTAAATTCATTTATGATGTTTGGCATAAATCCACCCCTGTGACTTTCTTCCCAAGTTAAATCTATTAAATTCACGCAATAATTGGATTTAATAAATCTGGATTTACGTTAAAAAAAGTAACGGAAGGGAAGAAAATTTGGATTTAGCTAAGTATGGATTGAATTTGTCCTCTTTTATTTTTTGGCTTGATTTAGGTTAAATAGTACGTAAATCGTGCTAAAATCTGGCTACCAAACACCCCCTTAGAAGAGCTTTTACTGGAAACATTGCCTAGTGCCAATATTTTATTATCAAATTTGATCTTTTTTTATTATTATATATTATTTTTTTTGGAGCTCGATCGATGCCATAAAGAAAACATTAAGATATTAACATCAATAAATACATTTACTAGGAAAAAAAAAACTTGGAATCATGAACATGAGAAAAAGTTTTTATTTTTAAATTTCATGATACAAGGTTTTTGGAAGGTGTTATGGTTTAATTTTATGTTCCTTGTCAGATTTAAGTGGTACAAAAACTTTGTGTTTTGCATGATACAAAAACACATTATTTTGCAACCAAACTAAAGGACAAAAATCAACACCAAAAACCTTACATGGCCACCACCAAACTCAAAAATAAAGTTTTTCATTAACTTAAACAGTCAACTTCAAACTTTCAATAGGAGTCAGAGGTCGGAACCAACCCATTTTTTTGGGTGGGCGAACTTTTAAATAATTAAATAATATAATAATGAAAAGATAAAAATAAAAACAATTAAATAAATAAAACTACATACATCTAGTAAGATAATACAATTAAATTTATAATTGAAAATTATTAATCAACATGAATGTATGAATTTATAAATATATAAATAGATAAGAGGTATGTTAAGCATTCTTTGATAAGAATGGGGGAAAACTATAAATTGACGATGGACAAACTTATAAAAATTGATGTCTTATAAAAAAAAAAATTTGAGGGTACCTGCCCTCACATTCAGGTGGTTTAGCCACTGCCAGAAATCTTCTACTGAAATAATAAAGCAAAATTATTCTTAACCACAGAAATTCCTGAGCCATTAAGAAGGGTGTGAATAAAGATTTAAAGTTTGACAACGACCACATTTAGAAGCAAAATTCAATCAATATAACACTTGCATTTAGAATCAAGATTCGGTACAATGACATTTAGAAGTAAGATCAAAATCCAGAATAAAAAATTTAAAAAGTCCCTTGTGCTTTAGTCTTAAATTTCATAATTTAAAATTTTCTTGTAATTAAGCATCTCTTCAGCAAATTCTTGAATTTTCCGATATAAATCCAAAATCTCATTCTCAGATACCATACATTGGAGAAAATATTTGACTCCAACGTTTTTTAGAAGAAAGACATAAGGTTGTGGCATTCTCTATCTTACTCAATAAGTAACGTAGTAGAGCCCTAAATGAAGGATACAAAATGGTATAGCTTCTTAGTTTTCTTTGTTTAATAAAATGATGAGGAGACAACCTTTGAACAAATCCTTAAATAAGATTTAAAAACACCTTGGATACTACACCAAATTTATTCATCCAATGCTTAAGCCATGGCAAGAGCAAATCATTACCAAATTCAAAAATGGTAGGTTGAAGTTTAAAGTAAATGTAGATGAATCACAATTTCATTAATGTTTAAATTTATGCCTTAAGGGCTCAACGCAATGCACATTGAGCTCATACCAAAGAAATAAAGTAATAAAAAAAATCTAAATTATGTCAAGGCCAGAAGTTGGGGATTGACCGCCTGGATGAACACAATCATCACGATCTTCGAGTTCTATGGGATTGAGTGACTTAACACGGCGTAACGATGGATGAACGTAGAATTTAGGAGCCATCTTCTTGATGACTGTTCCTATCCCATCAGCTCAAGAAGGCAAATGGTTGTGCTTTGAAAATCATTCACATCAACAACATCAAAAGTGATAATAGGAAATAAAAAAATGACATTCTTCATTCCAAAAATGAAGGACTTACCGTACCTACCTTAAATCGCCATGTTTGGCTCAAGACGAGATGATTCGATTCCAAATTGACTTGGCTCCGAAGAACGACAAATAGCTTAAATGTGAACAACTTGAGAATATCATTGAAGCACTCCATCTTCTGGTTTTGTTTTCAAAATATAAAAATCTTAATTCCATTTTCTCAATTTGAGTGCACAAAATGTTGTATACATTCTCTTCCCTTTCAAGATGTTTTTCCAAAACATCATAAGAATCTCCAATATTTTAAAAAAATATTTCAGCAAGTAAAAATTATCAAAGAAACGCCCATCCATAATCATGGCTCTTCTCTCAACTTCAAATTCAAACTCAAGGTAAACAATTCAAGCTCCACTGGTAATAGCTTTTTGCACCAGAAGAACCCCTCCTTGACAGAAGGTATCCCCAGCAAACATTTGATCAAATATCACATGCAATCATCATTAAGGACATGAACTTTTAGGTTCATTTGCTCCTTAATCTTATGGCATTCACAACTATATAAAGTGTCACCAATTGTGACAGTATCATGTTTGGACCTTCCTTTGATTCTGTATCCATTTACACAACATCACTCTTGCACAAAAAAATTTTAGCCTGAACCTTTGATAAACTATGCCATGTAGCCTTTGGATATAGTGCTGTGATACTCGAGATAACATCATAAGAGTCTACTAGAGGATGATTATCAAATCCCTCATACGTGACTCCACAGGAGTTTGCATCATAGCAATAGTAATTGATGTTTGGGTTAATACCCATTCTTTGACAAACTTCACATGGTGAAGTGAAATAATAAAATTAAATATCATCGCATAAGTCAAGAGGCTAGAGGAAGGAAAGTGTAGCGTTATTAAAACTTAATATTATCAAATGCTGCTTTGCAAACTTAAACCATGGTTTAAGAATTTGGGGAATAGATGCAAGTTCCAAATTCATTAACCTAGACCATGTCAATATTGGACCAACATTTGCATAAACTAAATGAATTTCACTTTCAAAATGAATTGATCCAAGTCAACTGTTTGTGATAGCCGGTTGAGAGAGATTCCTCTGAAAGACTAAATAACACATAAGAATCCTGGAAGATCTTTGAAGAATCTCTTAAATTAATGAGATATAATGGTTTACTCAAAATTAGTCAGTGATAATTTATTTACATGGACCAAAAAATTGATGGAAGTGTAATTTTTTATTGATTTAAGATTGTAGGTCCTGCCACCTATGCGTGAGTGTTTAGATCTTAAACAATTTAATTTGGAAGGACATTTTTTTTTTGTATAAAAAATTTTTTTAGAGGATATAACGGAGAAAATTATTTACTTTTAAATGAATTTATATTCTTTATGTTTCTAATTTTTAGAAGGTTTCATCTATATCTGGATCAATAATCTTATCCTTTCAAATCAGGAAATAATATTTACTGATATGTCAGTGTACATAGCTTTATACACTTAATTTTTTTATGTTGTTTTGCTGTTTGGATGCCTCAATTATACAATTCTTCTCTCTAAGTGACATCATAAAAAAAATCCACTGTTTCCTCCTTTCTTTTATAGCATGTTTCAATTGAACCAATAAAGAAGGCTCCACTACTTCCTCTTTTTGAAATTCATTAAGTTTTTATACAAAATCAATGCTTTTCTTTACTGGTGAAGGGTCATTTTTTAGTGCTTTCGGGTTGCAGTTTTAATCACTATCAAAGTCTCCTCTGATTTGGTGAAGTTAACTTTTTTTTTTATGATAATTTGCTCATTCTAATTGCAGCTACTTTAGTCCGTTGCTAAAGTCAATTTCTAGCAAACCAGATATTGATTATATTCTTGAAGAAGCAGATGACCAACAACGAGAGGATTACATAACACACCTTGAATCACGTTTCTTTTTCCTTGCAGCAGATGCTCGTTCTACACTAAGGTTTGCTTGATTTGTTTTTTTCTTCACTAAATCTAAAAGTATGATGTGCTTAAAATAATTTCATTTTAGTCACTGAGTGCATTGCTGTAACTTAGATAACAATTGTTTATTCTCATCTAGTCACTTGATTCAACTTTTATATGCATCTATATGGGTTCATACGATGTAGAAATTAGAATTTTCATTATCTTGGATCAATGTCCTATTTTGTAAGAAATTGCCATTCGTTTATATTTCATTTTTTTTCTTAGACATGAAGTAAAAGCCGCTCATAATCAACTCTCTAACTACCCAGTTTTTCTTTTTTAGTTTGTTGTAGCATTAAGATCACCACATCTTGTCAGGCATACTCCACAGGTTTGGATGTGCTGATGTTTTATGATTTTAACATTTTACTCACTAAGAGTTAAAAGAAACGGTAACCCTGAGAGTGTTTTTTGCAAAAGTGTCTGGTCATTAATGATATAGGACACACAATATTTTCTTGGAGTTAAAATTGTTTAAAATAGGAAAAAAAACACACCCTCTTATTTTGGAAATATGATGCATATTTTCTTGAGGAGTCGGGCGTTTCTAGGGCACAAATTCACAATACTAATACCCTTATGATGCTCAAACTGCTAATAAAAATATATCCTTTGATGACCCATCTTAATTTAGCTGACTAGCGTCTCAAGTTTATTTAAAAATTTCCAGGTAAATGATTTCTATATATTAAAATGAGCACTTTGATATGGAGAGTTTCTCGGATGTACCACATCCGCTCACTTGGGCATTACATTTCAGTTTTTAGATATTGTCTTTTTCTTAGAGGTACTTTAATTACTTAAAAAGGTAAGGAACAAATTATTGTGTCCAAATTTGATCTTGAGTTTGAATATAATGTTGTAATTAATTTTGGTTGTGAAATGATGCGGTTAAAGTCTCTTTTGGGGGAATTTTATTTTCTAATTACTCAGCTTATGGTTTGGATTGTGACGATCATACTGTCATCTACATTGTCATAGCTGTTGTTTTCACAAAATCCTTGGGTCTTTTACTTTTACCTTCATTATGCAAAAACTAATAGCTAGCCAATAGTATGACATATCTAGAGGAGAAGTGCTAGGAAAATTTTAAATCAGGAAGGTTTTTTATATTATTAAGTGCTATATATTTACTTTTGTTTCTTAGAATACTGATTTAATTTATTTAGTAGAGATTCTTTAGTGGCAATACACGACAAAAAGGCCTTTCCTCTAACAGTTTGTGTTGTGTTTCTATGTTAGTTTTGTCTTTATTTGTCTTTAACTATTTGTTAAAAGCATCATTTATCATTTAAATTTTATTTGGTTCTTTTTAATTTTCGGTATGGTTGTTTTAACTTCAAATATGACTATAATTATAAATATTTCCCAGCTTCATGTAATTGGAAGGTTGATAATTGAAATATTTTGAGAATTGATTCTTATATGGTTTCATCTCTTTATGGATGCTTGAGGATTCACCTTTGCTTCACCTTTGATGATTCAATAACTTGATGTTATCATGAATCAATATCAACAATTTGAGGATTTGTTGGTTTTTTGTTTTTTTTCCCTATTTTCTATTGAATCCTTAACTTTTCTGCCTACCTATGTATCATTCTCTTTTGCGTTAAAAAATACTGAATTCACTATCATTGTGAAATTGAACTTTGTAAGATGGTATGAAAATTTTCCTGTGATCACTTTGAATTTTATATTTGGTTTTTTTTTGTTTGACAAGGGGTTGGAGGCCATCATACAGAAATGTCTTATTGGGTGTGAGAAGAAAGCTGAACATTTCATGCTCAAATAAACTGTCAACAGAAGACCTGGAAGTTGAAATTTTTCTTCATCTATTGCAGGAATATTCAAGGTATAAATGATGAGCTTTCTACATGGTTGCTGACTTGCCAATTATATTTTCTTCAAATTTAATTGTCCTAGTAGTAGAGCTAAAATAAATGCCAATTAAAAATAATAATTATTTTAGTAGAGAAAGAATTAATTTTCTTCTGAGTCTATATCAATGAAATTATAACTACTCGCATTATGTTTGCCATTTAAGTATCTTGAATGATGTGGTTGACTTATGCTCAGTGAAATTACTAAATTTGAGAAAGAGGAACAAACAAGAAATAAAAAATAGAGATAAATGACAGCTAACATAATGTGACCTATGCTCTTCCCGCTAGATATGTAAATTGCTGAACACAACAATAACAACAACAACAACAACAACAACAACAACAACAACAACAACAACAACAACAACAACAACCACCACAACAAGCCTTTATCCCACTAAGTGGGGCCGGCTACATGAGTCCTTTTTCTACATTACATCCTATTGAGTGTCATATTTTCATTTAATTCTAATAAATTAAGATCATTTTTTAAACACTTTGCCTAAGTTTTTCTAGGTCTACCTCTATTTTTCTTAATATAAATTGAATCTAAAACATCTACCCTCCTAACCGGATCAGCAGATGGTTGACATTTAATGTGAATAAACCATCTAAGACAACTTTCTTTAATTTTGTTCGCAACCGGAGCTACACCAACCCTATCACGGATATATTCATTTCGCATTTTGTCTCTAAGTGTCAAGCCACTCATCCACTTAAGCATTCTCATATTGGCAACCCTTTGTTTTATGCTTCTCCTTTAAGGGCCAACATTCTGTGTCATAGAGCATTGCAGGTCTCACTAACATCTTATAAAATTTTTCTTTCAACCTAATCGATACTTTTCTATCACACAGCAGGCCTGAAGCATTCTTCCACTTCAACCAAACAACTTGAATTCCACTAATAACATCCCCATCTATATCATCATACTATTGAACTCTAGACTCGAGATATCTAAAGCGTTCACACCTTTTAATGATTTGATTACTCATAGCTAAAACTCTGCTAGTAGAGCTACTACTACTAAAATTACTTTCCATGTATTCAAATTTTGCTCTATTCAAACGAAGGCCTTGGACTCCAATGTAGAGCTCCATATTTCAAGTTTTTATTGGACTTTTTATCTTGTCTTATCCACTAGAAAGACATCATCAGCAAAAAGTATACACCAAGGTACATCCTCCTCTAAATGTCCAGTAAAGGCATCCATAACTGAAGCAAAAATTGCCTAGTGTTAATTGATCATACATTTTTTATATTTGATGATTTTGATGTTAATATTCTCTTACCTAAACTTAGAGGCCTTAAATGTATGTTGAAGCATGCCTTCTATTTCATGAGCCATATATTTCTCTAAAATTTCATCACCAAATATGGTTTTGAATGCTAAATGTAAAAGAAACAATCTGTTATTTTAATGTAAATGATAGATGGATTTAGGCAAACAAATTGCAGCTTTGGTGATGTCTATGTTACATTTTCATACATACAACTAATCCTAGACATAACAAATATATTTATACTCAACAATAATAATAATCAAAGACAAATTTCCCCTTAGGCTACACGCCCTCGTAACAAGTTGTTCCTATCTTTTGCCAGATTCTTTACTTCCACTCGTCACCTCTTTAAGCTTTTTCACTCCTGTTGACTTTTGGTCATCCAGGAATTGTGATCTTATAAGCCTTTATATATGAAGAGATAATTGTCTTATTTAATTATGGTGATTCACGCGCTTTCTGGGCTTACTCGCCTTGAGACGTAGATCAATGTATTAGGGTAATGATGCTTGAGCCAAAGTCTGCTCCTTGATGTCTACCTAGTAAAACCAGAACACAAACTTAATTTTATTTTATTGAGAGTACCTCTTGGGGGTACTCGAGTATAATCCACCTTAGGGAATTTGTTCCCTTTGGAATATTGATTGACCTAATTCCTTTGGTTTTATTTTAAAAAATTTAAACTGATAGTACAATTTTTGGAGTATTTTATAGGAATTGAGATAAAAACTTATTGGTCCTATTTTACTGGAATCTTTTATTATTCTTTTTTGTGCAATCTCTTATACGGAAAGATACTCCAACTCTATAAATAAGGATGCATAGACTAATTTTTGGGGCATTGTGATGTTGATGATTCACAAAATTCCTGGTTAGGGACAAGTGGGATGCTTGAAGAAGGGCCTATAATCATGCCAATCTCCTAAACTTGGCTCTTAATTATTCTTTTCTTTTCCTTTATTCCATATCTAATTATATTCATTTGCTTTTCTATCTTGTTTTAATTTAATTTCATGGATTTCTGTACTGCATCAAGGCCTCTAATGGTTTTTGAAGTTGGAAATTCGGCTCTCTACTATGTTAAATATACTATATCCTTTTTATTGGTTGTCATTACAAACCTAATAACTGTTCTAGTCAGGAAAATAGTTCTATGTCTTCTGTCGGGGAAGACAACAAACTCGCAAACGGAGGAAGTTTGGGTGTAGGACTTAGCCAATGGAAATTACAACTGCTTGGTGTCCTGAGAACTGGGGCAAAGGAATTCCAAGACATGATTTTGAAGGTATTTATTTCTGTTTTAATTTTAGCGAAACAAAATGTGTAAAGTTCTATTTTATAAATTTTCTTATCTAGCGGACTTCATCCTTTAACAGGGAAGTGGCATGTTAACATTGTCAAGGATTTTTCAGCTGGTATGAACGTGCTTCTCATACTTTGAAGTATGAAACATGTTATTTTTTTGTGGTCGTCATTTCTTATCTATTGCTAATTGAGTAGTTGGCTTGTTAGTTATCTAATAGATTCTCTGGAAAGATGATAATGGAAGCCGCCAACTATGAGATAAAGCGTGAAATTATGAAGAGGGTATGCAACTTGATCATTATGGAGCTGTTCGTTCATTAATTGAGTGCTAGTATTTGGTTTTTTCTATCCTCTTCATTTGGTCACAAGTGTTGCTAGGAATTTAACATTGCAGAGTGAGAATAATTTGATTTTTTTTTTGTATTGTATTGAAGGTACACCTCATGCTTCTAGGTTGCTTTTGCTAATGTTTATCTATGAAAACTACTATCCCCAATTGGTAAGTTAGTGAGGATGTTATTCCGCCAATTCATTAGTAGTCAAGAACTGTTTTTTAATGGTATGCAGAATTGCCAAATGATTATGTGAAGATGTTCGCAGAACTTGAAACAATGTTTATAAAGAGATTTGTCAGTGCAACAAAGAAAATGACTATTGTTGATCTTGCTCTGGAGAAAAGGACGAAGAACAAGTCGGTTACAAAATATATCACTTGCTGGCATAATTTGAGTATGAATTGCAAACAACAATTGGAAGAAGAGCATGCAATTCAATTGTTGATGGGTAATATTGATGATAAGATAGTACTGTATTTATGCATGGCTTCTATCTCTACTTTCCAAGAATTGCTAGACAGGGTTGCTAAATTTGAAAAACTGAATTTCATAAAGTCTCAGGGACATTCCGATAAAAGCAAAAGAAATAGACGTACAAACTCCTGAAGAAGCCAGACGAAATACTACCTCTTTAGACTCCGATAAAGAAAAACAACCCGTTTATGAGAAGGAAAGAAAAGGCAACCCACCAATTCTAATCCTCAACAAAATTTAGTTTTGGGAGGAAATGATGCGCCGGGGACCTTTGATGGGGGAAAGCGTTCGAATCAAAGACAAAATCGTGAAGAGCGAGCATATCCTTCTCTAAAAGAAAAGATGAATAAAGAATATTCATTCATAAGAGAAAGTGTGGCAAAGCTATTTCGACAGGATCTTAAAGCTGGCCTTGAATTGCCAGAATGCATAAGGCCTGAAGAATCAGGTCAAACTAGCAACCCAAATTACTATCCATATCACCGGGTGGTTTTCCACCCTATTGAAGAATGTTATTATGTCTTTAAAGATTGGCTGGAAAAGAAATGTAAATATGGGAAATTTACATTGTTCGACAATGTCTTAATTCACCCAAAAAGAGGAGCCAAATTAACACAAGAAATGAGAGACTGTGGTCTCAAAGAAAACCGTGAAAATGTTAAAGCAGTTGAAAGGAGTCCCCTGTGTGAAGTGGAAATCTCCTCTAAAACTGGAGCTCGAGTTAAAAAGAAAACGTGGTAGGTACATCATCCTCTTCGTCAACCCAAATGCAGCCTAACCATGCTAGTTCATCTAGAAGTAAGATGAGGTTTACATAGGGTTCATCAAAGAAATCCAAGAAACCAGCCAAATGAAAGAAAACTAAAAAGAAGACTATGACAGAGAAGATTATTAAAAATTTGAAGGAATATCATCAACCCACAAAGAAGCTTGTTAGACTTGTAGAGTTCATGCAAGGACACCAAATTATTGATTCAAAGGACTTCTTGTGGAAACTTGTCGAGTCATATCAGTGACCGGACATTTCCGAAATTGCAAGCTTCTATGGTGTCTAAATCTTGTTTGATGACATCACAATCAGATGATAGTTCAGAAGATCTATGTTTTCCTGAAGAAAATGTGCCTTTATGACAAACTAAAAGAGGAATAAAAAAAGGAACATCTGTAGAAAACATGTCATCTGAAAGTTTTGATTTTTATGAGGTGGAAGACGTTCAATTGAGGAATAGTAAGGTATTACCTTAATCACCAAAAAAGGATCTATCAAATAAAGATAAAGGAAATGAAATTGTGGCCAATGAAGATATTCTTCTTAAAGACCTGAAGAAGAAATCAATTTTAAGCAAACCCATCGATTACAACATTTTCTAGTATTTGAGAAAGATCACTGCACAACTTAGTGTGTATGAGGCTCTCTTCATGTCGAAAGTGCTCTGAGAAATTTTGATTCAAGCTCTCTAAGCCCAAAAAATATGAGTCATATTTTGCTCAAAGGTGTATGACGGAAGTCTTGCAAGCTCAAGATGTTCCAGCGATCATATTCTCTGAGGAAGTTCTCTTACTTGGGTCATTAGCGCATAATCGCCCATTGTACGTTTCGACATATTGTAATGGTACAAAGATAAACAAAGTATTAATCGATTCAGGTTCCGCTGTAAATTTGATGAGCTTGAAAGTACTTAAATGATTTTATTTTGACATCAGTCATTGGGGGCATAAAAAATTGATGATTCATGGTTTCAATGAAAAAGGCCAGAAGATTTTGGGAGCTTTAGTTTTGCCACTCACATTCGGTCAACCATATATGAAAGTTAAGTTTCACATAGTTGATTGTAATATTTTATTTAAAGCTCTTCTTGGCCGGCTGTGCATTCATGAGTACAGCATTGTCCCATCAACTATACATCAATGCATGAAATATCTAAGATATGGGAAAGAAATCACGATAGCTGGTAATGTTCAGAATTTTTCCGCTCATGAAGCTACAATATACAAACACACAAGATATTTTATGCCAAAAAAAGCCAAAATCTTCACAGTCTCCTAAAAGTACAAAGTCAACCCCCAAGGCTGCAAAGCAACTTAAAAGAGAAAGAAAGAAAAGAAAAGTGAAAAACAAAAGACAACATCGTCTTCCACGATGAAGTATCTTTCACCTAAGTTGAACATTGTCATTCCCCACTTAGGAAGTGATACAGAAGAGGAAGATGGCACTCCCATCCAGTCTGATATAATATGTGGGTCTTCAACGAAATTGAAGAACCACTTTGATTATCTCAATGAAGACTATGAGAATGAGTCAACTTATAAATGAAAAGCTCAATGTGTTTTTTTTTAATGAGAATGACCAAATTGTCAATATCTGATGATTTACTTGCACTGATGCCAATCACACCTCATATTTCAAGGAGGTCACTCCTCATGAAGCGCATGTCACTGTGGAATTGAAGACATTTTATGTACCCCCATTGTCTGGGAGTAATGCACAAGAGTCTTTATTTTAGATGTCTGAGGAGTATTAATGCCAAGAGCTCGACTGGCCTGTACAATGCCCTAAACTTGAAGAAATGATCCCTACGAGAATGCCTATCATCCCAGAATTCAAAGAATGATGCAAAAGCTAGGTGTTCATGTTGGGGCCACAAAACAATGAGCTAAATACTTCGAAAAGATTTGGAATCCAAGAAGCTCGCAAGCCTCTGGTGATGATAATAGATGCACAACAAAAGGTCTTGGATTTACTCAGCGACAATATTATGAAAAAACAATCTGTTATGCAATAATAGAAAATGAGGCTGACGCCAAAGATGAAGATGAAGAAAATTTGTATGGAGTCAACTGTACAAATAATCAAGATGTCGATGCCAAGCCTGCTTTAGAAGAAATGGAAGATGGTGGGCAAACAACTACCATTGATGAATTGAAGGAAATTAACTTGAGAACTGAGGATAGCCCTCGCCCAACTTTTGTCAGTGCACATCTGTCTGAAGAAAAAAATGAAGAGATCAAAACATTGTTTTGTGAATTCAGGGACTACTTTGCTGGGTCATAATGCTGAAATGCCCGGCTTATCCCCTGATTGAGCAATTCACTAGTTAGCTATCAATGCACAAAACCTGTTAAACAAGCTTCACGGAGGATGAGACTTGAAATTGAAAAACATGTGATTACCAAAACCAAGTATCTCATTGAAGCAGGCTTCATACGAGAAGAGAAGTATGCTAATTGGATAGCCAACATTGTGCTTGTGAGAAAGAAGAACGACCAAATTCTCCTCTGCGTCGATTTTCAGGATCTTAATAAGTCGTGTTCAAAGGATAATTTTCCGTTTCTTGTTACATAATTTCTTGTGGACAACACTTCAAACTATGATATGTTCTTTTTTATGGATGGATCTTCCAGATATAATCAGATCAAAATGGCTCCTGAAGATGAAAAACATACATCATTCAGAACGCAGATTGGAATCTTTTGCTACATGGTCATGTCATTTGGTTTAAAGAATGCAGAAGCAACATACTAAAGAGCTATGACTCATATATTTGATGAACTAATTCATTAAAAGGTAGAGTGTTTTGTTGATGATCTCGTCCTCAAAAGTAAAGATTGTTGAGATCATTTGGAAGATTTGAGGATCGTCTTTGAAAGGATCAGAAAATTCGATCTCAAAATGAATCCTCT
Organism: Phalaenopsis aphrodite; assembly: GCA_003013225.1. NCBI lineage: Eukaryota > Viridiplantae > Streptophyta > Magnoliopsida > Asparagales > Orchidaceae > Phalaenopsis > Phalaenopsis aphrodite. The sequence goes on along the minus strand of NEWO01000770.1, from coordinate 268,935 downwards.
TAAATGTACTTTTAGGGTATCCCAGGAAACTTTCTTGGGTATATTGTACGTCATAGAGGAATTGAAATTGATCCCAATAAAATTAAAACAATTGTTGAGATGCCTCCTAAAAATTTTTGCCAGCTTCGTTCTCTACAAGGACAACTCAATTTCATTCGACACTTCATATCCAACTTATCCGACCAATGTCAGTCATTTTCAAAGTTGATGAAGAACGCTCCATTTAAATGAGACGCTGACTGTCAAGAGGTTTTGATAGTATTAAGAAATACCTCTTAAACCCACCCGTTCTCTCAGCACCAATTCCAGAGAAGCCTCTTATTTTGTACACAACAACATTAGAGGAGCCCTTGGGGCTCTACTTGCTGAACACAATGAAGCAGGCAAGGAGAACACTCTTTATTATATCATTCAAAGGCTTATAAGAGTTGAGATATGATATTCTCAAATCGAGAAACATTATTTGGTTTTGATTTTCGCTGCTAAAAAGCTTCACCTTTACCTGCTGTCTCACAAATCACTCTCATCTCAAGCATCAATTCTTTGAAGTTCTTGATGACTAAACCAACATTGATAAGTCGTTTAACTCGATAGGCAGTCCTGCTCTTGCAATTATATATCATATATGTTATGTAGAAAGCAATGAAAGGAGAAATTCTGGCAAATTTTCTTGCTGCTCATGTTGTTCCTGCTGATTCTCTGCTCAACAATGATTTGCGTGATAAGCAAGTTCTAATCATTCAAGAAAATGAGAAACTACAATTATGGGAATTATATTTTGATGGAACATCTTCCATTAAGCCCGCATAACCTCCAACTCTTCCAAAGGCACGAACCAGCATTGCTCTCATCTTTGTGATACCAGAGGGAGGCATAGTGAGGTATTCATATGGACTAATTGAGCCCAGGACTAATAATGAGGCTGAGTATGAAACTTTGATAGCTAGCCTCGAGATGGCTATTACATTTTTGACGATTCATAGCTTGTTATAAATCAAATATTAGGTATCTATAAGATAAATAAGCTTGAGCTAACTTTTTATCATAAGAGGGCTACTCAGTTGATGAAGAAAATCTCACATGTCACACTGACCCAAGTGTCTCGAGTGCGAAATAATAAAACGGATTATTTAGCTAAATTAGCTAAAGAGATGACCAACATGATTTTTGAGCCAGTATTGATCGACGTACATACTTGACAAGTCTTGAAACCGTCATGCTTAATCTCACAGGCAGAGGGGTCATCAAGTTCAAGCAAGCAAGATGCAACTTTTGTTGTTCCTCATACTCCTTCCTAGATAATTTCTCAAAATCAGCATGAGACACTCTTGGCAGAGGAACGAGATGATTGGAGGCAGCCCTTCATTGACTATTTCAAAAAAGGAATATAAATCGATAGCTGCACAAAGAAAAAAGAGAGTCATGCGGTTTGTTTTTCTCAATGAAACCCTCAATCATAGGTCTTTTGAACAAATGTGACTGATGTCTGGGGTCTGACATAGCCGACAAAGTTGTCGTTGAAGTGCATGAAGGACTTTGCGGTACACACTAGTAAGTTCCTAAAATGACAATAAAGATCAAAAGAATGGGTTATTATTAGTCATCACTGGTGAAAGATTGCATTTAGCATGCGAAGAAATGTCATGAATGTCAAATTCATGGTGACATAATACACCAGCCGCTAAATCATAGCATCCCAGCCATTTGAATGTTGGGGTAAGAATGTGATCGGACCAACTGATTCACCATCATCAAGAGGACACCGCTTTATCTTGGCCGCCACTGATTATTTCTCAAATTGGGTTGAAGTTGTCTCGTTCAAAGAAGCTATTGTTGAGCAAGTGATAACTTTGTTCACTAACAACATTGTCTACAGATTTGGTGTGTCATGTTGCATTATTTCAGACAATGACCCAACTTTTAAAAGCACGAAGCTATACAAATTCGTCGATCGAAAAAAGATTGATTGGCGATATTCTTCGATATACAAGCCAATGGAAAATAATTTAGGAGAAATTTTCAACAAGACACTAGTAAAACTATGTAAGAAGATCTTCGCTAAAAATAAACGAGAATGACATACTAAGATGATGGAAGCGTTGTGGGCTTATCGCACAACTTATAAAACACCAGCTTAAGCTACTCCTTATGCATTGGTGTTTGGAGAGAAGCAGTATTGCCACTTGAAGTTGAATTGTCATCACTACGGATAGTTGTTCAGTATAATCTAACACAGGAGAAAAATGCTCGCTCGCTTGAGAATGGAATGGTTAGATGCACTGGATGAAATCAGACTCCAAGTTCAACAGAACCTCAAAATCTATAAGGCCAAGGTATCTCGAGCCTTTGATCATAAGGTGCTTCCTCGGACATTCCAGAAAGGAGAGTTAGTGCTGGTGCTGAGAAGGTGCCAATCATTCCCCATCAGAAAGTTTGTGGTAGATTTATGCCTAACTAGGAAAGTCCATTTGTTATTGAAAAAGTATATCAGGGAGGAGCCTATCAACTTATCAATCCAAACAGACGACGACCAATTCCTCCGATCAATGGTTGATACAAGAAAAAGTATTACACATAATGACCAATTATGAGATGTTATGTTTAAAATTTCATTTTAAAATGTAAATGATTTGTTTCGTGTTCATATGTATTTGAAATTTTCTTCTAACACAAAAATGCATTTCAAAATTATTCTAAATGTTCCTCGCAAGATTGGGGGCATTTATTTAGTTCCTCTGAGTTAATGTTGAGTTTGCATTCTCAAAGTATGTTACACTTTCAAAATCCCCCCGCAATACTAGGGGCATTTTTAGAAATTTTATATAAAATATATTTAATTTCTACTAACAAAACAGAGAGCTCTTTGTTTGGGTTGACATTTTGCGTTGTGCCAAGATGTCAAAATTCTCAATGTCAAAGCTAGAAATATTAGGGTTGACATTGAGTTTAAATACAAAGATCTCCAAATATTTGTTAGAAATTGTCACCAGGCAAAAATAGATGCAAAAAAGCAAAGATTTTCTTTGATTAAATTTCTAAAAGTTCAACTAAAAAGATTTAATGATTTGCAAGCCTCGACGATTCAAGTTGGAAGTATGCAAGCTCTGTCACAATTCATGTTTGAGACTCGAAAGGGTCAAAAAGGTCATACTCAATAACCCCAAATATTGCTGAGTTACGACAGCTCGCTTCACTCAACAAGCCTTAACAATGGCCATAGTGAAGGAGCAAGCTTTTTCACTCAACAAGCCATAAAAACAACAGTAGTAGGAAAGCCCCTACCTTGTTAATTTGATAAAAGGAATCATCTAGTTCCTAAGATCATCCAATTTGACAATCTAAGTCTTATAAATCCAGAAGACTTTTTCGAAAAGTTAAGTCTATAAATTGAAGCTTCTTAAGTTGAAGAGGCACATGTTTGTTGTAGTCCAAGTCTATGACTCAAACGGGCGAAGAAGGTTGGACTCAACAAGCCCAAATATGGTCGAATCGCTGACAAAATTTGTTCACTCAACAAGCGATAAAATCGACCGCAATGAAGATGGCCTCGTTTTTTAATCCAGTGATAAAGATTATCAAATCTCAAGCCTATTCGACTTGAGAAGTTCAAGTGGACTGGATTATGGAATTTTTTTCTTGATCAATCAAAAGTCGAAGAAAAATCAAAAGACATTGCTCAAGAAAGCATCAATTTGAGCTCGACGTTCTGTTCAAAGGAGCCTAATAAAGACAAAAAAAAGTTCACTAATAAAATCATAAATACATACAAACAGTGAAATGTAACAACTACAATCAAAACATCACAAAAGATGCGCTGCAAAGCTCGAAGTTGTGTCATAATCTCAGTAAGGGTCTCATACTCTGCCTTAGCAACCTGCAGCTTCTCCACTGCTTGAGTCAAGGCTGGCTCAGCAACTAACACGAACTGGTGACCAGTCTGAACTATCTGTGTATGCCTAGCGTGCTCCACTTGAAGACCGGCTTGGCCGACATGTTGTCTCTGGTCTCTCCCAGAAGACGTTGTATACGAGCCCCAAGACTCTCAATCTCAGTTGAAGTATCAGAAGTGTACCGGGTGAGCCTCTGTATAGCTGTTGAACACCTCTTCAACTCGTCATGTGCCACATCAGCTACCTCACGACGTCTCCTAACATTTTCCTGAATGTCATGTAACGAAGCCCTGGTTCGAGTAATTGTGAGAGCTCTGAGTCTGCGAACCAAAAACTCTGCCTCTCGACATAACACCTTCGAGTGTGTGAGCTCTGGTCCTACCGAATCAAAGTGCATCAGAAAGTCTAGCACGACATTTGCATCCACAATAAAACTCTCCAAAGACTGAAGAAATGTAGAATCTAATCCGGATATCAAACTCCATAGAAAGGATAGTACACACTCATGCATATCCCGGTGCCTAGCATCAGTAAATCATGGATGTCGATATTAGATCCCGGACTTGTAGTCTGCTCCAACTGGTACTGTTTTAAAAAAAATATCAAAGATTAGGATGCTATACTGAAAGTACATATATGTTTATATATCAAGGTAAAAAAAAGTAAAGAATATTACATGGGTTGGACTCCTCCATATCTACGGAAGAGCTATCTGGACGAGGTATAACAAGTACGATAGCTAAATCAAAAGAGGTAGAAACTAATATTGGCTCGTCAAGTATGTGCTCTATCTCAGATGTAATCATTAAATCAGTATGGATCTTCTCTGGTGATGCAAAAAGCTGAGGATTATGCCCAACCATCTGATCAACAGTAGCCGAAGAGGACTCACCCCGATATCTGACATGTCTATCTATTGTAGGAACACAATAGAAGGTGGAGGTGACTCCCTAGTCCGTACTCTAGTCGATGAAGAGACAACTGTCTCTTCTATAATTGGCTCATCCCCTCTCTGATCTGCATTGTGAAAAAGATTAAATAAAGATACTTAGAAATAAAATTGTAAAAGAGTTGTTTACAAAAATGTTTGGCTGATAAAATTTTTACTTTTGCTATCGACGTCTTGTGGGATACTGTGATGCAGCCTCTGACCTTGAGGGATGCCTAATGATATCAGTCGTCGCTCATACTGGCGAGCACCATGTTCTATGAAAGCACCGAAAGGTTGTCTCACCTATGTCAGCCAAATGTAATTCACCCTTGTGAGACTGCCAGGAGGATCTATGGTAAATCTCAAACCGATTCTAACCCTAAGCAGAGGAAACCATAATATGGAAGTGTTATAAAACCTGGTATCTACAGGTGTAGAATTCCATCGAGCGAGTGTCAGCAACTCCTTGTATATGCAGCAGTCTGTCATATGTTGTGGTTTGTGTGTATCTAAACTGGCGAGCCACTCTGTTGAGCATTAGCCCATTAGAATTTGATTGAGTCAAATTTTATGCATTGATTAAATTTAAATTTTAAAATAAGTGAGATTGAGGTATGTATTCATTAGTAATTACTATTTGTGTCTAAATACTATTGCCCTCATTCTCTATCATGTTAATTATCTTCCTTGTGGTTAAATCTTGCAATAAACAATGAATAGAATGAAACAATACAATTTAGCTTAAATACCATTTTTGGGATAGATAATAGGTTCATTAAAATTTTAACTATGTGTAGAACTTGTGACAACAGAAGGGAAGGTGTTAGTTTTTTAGATCTCTTATCGGCAATAGCAGCTAAGGTTCCATTAGATGCCTTTATTTAATGGTTTGCTGGGCTATGCATATAAGAAGAGAATTTAGGTGAGGAGTTGATCATTTGGTATATTGCTCTACAGTTTATTTTCCACATTTTGTTTGAACTATTTTCAAAAGCACGTGAGAGGTATGAAGTGGAATACTTATCTGATTTGTCTTTAGAGCATACACCTGTTGTATGGCAGTTTCTTTTAGAGTTTCTAGCATCTCTTTTGTATATTCTTACGTTTTTGTAGTAATAGCGAAGTATTATGTACAATAAAAGGTAAAAAATGGTGCTTGTTAGATTAATTAATAAAATTAGTGCTAGAAGATTCTGAAGGAAAATGAGCAGACCTAAAGTTTTATGGATAGAAGTTAAAAATGATTTGTGGAGAATAGGTTTAACATCATTGAACATGAATGAATGAAAATGAATATTAATAACGCTAACCTATATAGTAGTGATAAGGCCATCGATGATGATGATGTGATGTTGTTGTTTTTGTTAATGTTCAAAAGAGCTTTAAAATGCAGAGTTTCTTAAGTTTGTCTTGGGTATAGCTGGGCTTGAGTTCAGCTAGAAAAGTTTGATCATGCTTGATCCAGTTTGTTTGATTTTACTATTTGAATATATATATATATATATGCATGCACACACCACATTCTTACAATAAAGTCACCGGGACGTAGATAGACATATGTAATTAGATGTTTACATCTTATTGTAAGTGCCAAAATTATTCTATTATTAAATTATTTTATTTAACCAAGCTACAAACGGTGATAACTTTTGAAAGATAAAAAACTTAAATTGGAATTGTTTTAACATTCGCGGAACTGATGAACACTTCATATTATTTGAAATTAAGCATCTATGACACAATAAATCATATTTGGTAACCGCTATTAGTTAATTTCATAAGCACGCTTTATATTAGTCAAACTAATTGTGCTGCATAATGCCTAATGCAGTGCGTTCATAATTCTGAAAGTATGCTATTTTAGCATGATATTTTGACGTCAAGTTGCTTGAGTTATTTGAAATGAAATTTAAGCCAGTTTGAGCTTTGTTTTGTATAACTGAAGCTGAACTTGATCTGGGCTTAGTTTACTCGTATTCAGCTTGTTACCAAGCCATACGAAACGAGTTCAAGCTATTAATACCTTACGGCTTCATCATCTCTTTTTATCTATGCTGATCAACTTAATTTCATATATTTGTTCAGATTATACTTGTATCTTCTTCTTCCATTATTTTCTGGGGCATTTAAATATATGTCATACAAATCCTATTTATTTACATATCTAGACCCGAGCTTTGATTTTTTAACATTTATAACACTCAAATCTTGGTATCACATCATAAATACCATTCTGTAACCTTTAAAAATAAAAGCACACTTTTTAAAGCTTAGGTAAAGTGGCATAGATGTAAAAATTAAAATTTAGGTGTTGGAAATGTAAATATATAAAAATTATGTGGTCTGTATGTAAATCTTTTCCTTTTGTTTTTTTTTTTTTGGTAAAAGGGTGGACAAATGGCAGCTATCAACTTGGAGTCTAGGGCAGCTTTGCTTGCTGCAAGAAAGGTCCTGCAATGATATACAGTTTTCTCATGATTAAATAGAGTGTCTCTCTTCCTTCTTTCAACTCAGCTTTTGCTTTATTACTTTGAAATGAGCATATCGTGTTTTTTTTTTTTAAGAAGGGCTTCTTTGGGATCAAATTTTTGCTATATTTTCATGTTTATTTAGGGTCTATTTGGGATGGTTGAAGCTTCTTTAAAAAGATAATTGTAAAGTTATGGTGGAAAAAAGTTCTTAGAAAGCTGCGTGGGAATTATATACACATATATATATATATATATATATATATATATATATATATATATATATATTCCAACAAATTAGCAACAACTTACAATCACTGTGCTAGCAGGTGAGGTTAAAAAAAAAATTCCCACCAAAAAATTTCTAGAAAGCAACATAAAAATATTTCTCTAAGCAGACAGAAAGCTGTCCCAAATAGACCCTTTGTATATTTTTACATATTTTTATTTTTCATCTTTGAAATCAGATTAACATGTTTTGAAAAACACTCAAAACGATTTTGAAGTGTTTTGAGTGTTTTTAAAATAATCACATCTTAATCAAATAAAAAAAAATATTTAGTTTCAAATCAAAGTATAAACAAAATAAAATATAAATATAAAATATAAAATATAAAATAGAAAATAGAAGTGAACTCAAACAGCCTCGAAGGAATTTGTTGCTTGTTTATTGTTATTTCTTGCAGGGACTGGCGTGTGCAGCATCACGGTATCTTGGGCTTAGGAGCTTGATGGTTTTCCTTGGGCCTTTGTAAGTGCTTTGTTCCTGATCTTTTCACTTGAAGGTTTTGATTTGCATGCTTGTGATTGACAACTCGATTCATATATTCTTCAGAATGCTCATCTCCCCTTCATTGGTTTGCTAATTAGCTCCTTTCATTTAGTTTGTTTAAATTTATCGAACTTTCTTTTTTTCTGAATGGATTCAAAAACTTCAATTATCTATTTGGCAATGCACCTTATTTTTTGTGAAAAGGATAAGATTTTCTAGGGAATGAAGTGAACTTTTAGCAATCAACCTTAAAATGCAGAGCTTCTCAGCAAAGGTGCAATATAATCTTTTGAAAATTACATTTTTATTATTAAAAGGTTGAAATCCATGTAATAAAATTAGTTGGACATACTCTAAATTACTGTGGCATTATTTCCAACGGAAGAAAACCTTGATGGGAGGCCTAAACATAATCTTAGAAACCGATATATGGCATTCGGGGAATATTGGGACCAATTGAATAATTATTTTAACGTTTGTAGATAATAATTCTAGTATATTTGCATATTATGATTGGTTTATGGGTCTTATAGCTAAACAGAATTTGCCTCGAGGCTGACTTATTGATAGCTTTTGTTTTCTTAAAGATCTTAAGCAAGAGGGTGAGACTATCTTAAGCTATAATTTCCCGAGAACCTTAATGGTGGTCTTACATAGATTTTTTGAATCTGAGATATACTATAAATGATCAAATTGCAATGCTAAAACGATATTTAAAATATCTAAAACATTTATTTATTTGTTTGTTCTAAAAATCCAGACAACGGTTTCTTTACAGTCACCACACTTTAAGAGATCTGGTTCAAAAAACAACTTCTTACTGGAAAAAATTCTACAAAGCAACAATAAACAAGTCCCTCAAACGTAATTTTGGTGACGGTCTTAAATGCAATGCAGACATAGAGCTGTCTCAAATAGACCCCTAATTTGGCTGATAAGAAGAATATAACGCCTAACAGTTTCATTAATCTTTTTCTATGAATTTATGTTCCACGAAATCTTATAAAGATCCTGATTCTGAGTTGTGTAAGCAGGTTATGGGGAACTTTCATGGCTGATATTGTGATTCAAAGTTTGGGTACAGACTATGCCAGGGTTCTGAGAGCAATATATGCATTTGCACAGGTGTTGTACTTTTTCATTTAAGTGCTTCAATAACGTATACTTATGACCCAATCTAATAATGCCATTTATATATTTCAGATTCGTCTTACAAGAACCTATGGGTGAAAGAGCAATGGAACTTGGATCTCTTCTGCAACTCTACCTTTCACTTGGATTGCTTCCTGTTTTTGCTGGAAGAGATGAGCATAAAGTTCAATATTATTTGTGGTTTTATTTTCGTGTTTTGATAATGGTTTTTAACTTATATTATTTATTTGTTTTACAGTTCGTTTGCATTTATTTTGGGGTTATGATGAGACATAATTTAACTGTTTTAAGGGGTAGTTGGTTGAATGTGTTAAAAGATATTATTGTAGCTTTAAACAAGTGCATTTAAATTTGTTTCACTATTAAGTGTTTGGTTGGATGCATTTTAATTTTTTTTTTTTAATTTTTTTTGGAATTTTACATATATACCGCACAATTATATATCTAACTCAAGTTTGACATTTATATTTATAACACTGGTGTTACAGAGTTCTACATATTTCTTATGTGGAGTGTTGCATGTAAATAGGAAATTTCAGGGGTAAAACAAGTAAATATATAAGAATTGTGTGGCAGGTGTTGTGGTATATATGAAATTTAAAACGATCGACGAAAAAATGAAAAATAAAATGAGAAAATTAACATCAAAAGAACACAAAGATTTACGTGGTTCGACAAATTGTTTACATCCACGAAGTTGTAGAGGATTTTATTAATTGAGAAATTTATATTGTTTGGTCACAACGACAATTACATGATCTCTCACTTGTTCTCTCTCTCTCTTTACACCGAGATTCGCCCAAGAGCAAGAACACCGAAGGAGAAGAAATACGTACAAGAGAAAAAACCTATTTCTCTTCTGCTCCAAGCCAATAAGAAGAAATTAAGAAGAACACATTTTTCTACTATCTTCTTCTTGCTTCTGCCAAGCACGCAAAAGTGGAGCACCTTGCGAAAACACCTTTTCTGCCTTCTGCTTCCTGTAAATCTCCTTTCCTGTTTCGCTAGAGAGAGACGGGAGATGGGGAGCTTTCTATTTCGCGAGAGACGAAGACGAGGGAAGTAAGCGGGAGCAGTTTCTTTGGGAGCGGAAAAATCGAAGCGGTTACGACATTTCCTTTTTATTTTTATTTGTTTTAACCGGACTCCACAATAACAAATCTCCCACTTGAATACCGGTACACATACTACAACGTTTTCTTCCTCAAACTAATATCATCAATTGGTGGCGTAGCCCTTTTTTTCCAACATGAATCCTCCACCTCTGCAACTCAAGGCCCCTGTCTTCACACCAGAAGACCAACTGAAGCTGCGCACAACTTCAGTTTCTCAAGAGTAACATCATTTATCAACATATCAGCAGACTTCTGACTTTCACAAATTTTCTCAAGCAATAACTGTCTGTCATCTAACAATGACCGTATGAAGTGGTATCTGATCTGACTGTGCTTAGTCCTTGACCGAAATGCTGGATTCCTGGCAAGTAATATAACCCTCTAACTATCAGTTTAGAGAATGCATTTCTGATTCTTTTTGCTCAATTATTCCAAGAAGCCCTGTAGCCATATCATCTCCTTTGCAGACTCTGACACTGCTATATACTCAGCTTCTGTAGTAGACAATGAAACTCTCTTCTGCAGCTTAGAGCCCCATGATATTGTAGTGCCACCAAAAGTATAAATATAGTCTGTAGTACTTCTTCTGGTATCAATGTCTCCAGCTAGATCAGCATCAACATAGCCCCGTACCTTTGAACTCTTTCATAAGAAACACAAGCAAGTTTCTGCAGAGTATCTTAGGTACCTCAAGATCCACTTCACTGCTTCCCAATGTTCCTTTCTAGGATTACTCATGTATCTGCTAGCGACTCCCACTGCATGGACAATATCTGGTCTGGTGCAAACTATACATACATAAGTGAACCAATAGCTGAAGCATAAGGAACCTTACTCATGTGATCTCGTTCCTCCTTTGACTTGGGTGACTGATTCTTGATGACTCTAAAGTGACTTCCCAAGGGTGTGCAAACTAGTTTGGCCTTATCCATATTGAACCTGCTAAGTTCCTTTTTTACATACTCAGCCTGAGAGAGTCTCAACATGCCTCTGACTTTATCTTTGACAATTCTCATACCAAGGATTTGTTTTGCCGCTCTCAAATCCTTCATTGCAAAGTGCTCTGACATTTGCTCCTTCAGACTATTGATATCCTCAATACAAGCACCTACAATAAGCATATCATCCACATACAAGAGCATGATGATATAAGAATTGTCAAAATACCTGACGTAGCAACAATGATTTACCTGACAATTGTTGTATCTTGCACTGTGTATGAAATTATCAATTTTTTTGTACCGCTGTTTAGGAGCTTGCTTCAGGTCATACAAGTTCTTCTTCAATCTGCAAACTAACTCTTACTTTCCCTGTACCATGAACCCTTCAGGTTGGTGCATATAGATGTCTTCTTCAAGATCCCTATGAAGAAAAATTGTCTTCACATCTAACAGCTCAAGGAAGAGATCTTCAGTAGCCACCATAGATAGTACCATTCTGATGGTTGTAAGCTTCACCACATGAGAGAAAATCTCGGAATAATCAATACCGTGCTTCGGCTGAAAACCCTTTACAACAAGTCTAGTCTTATACCTCTTACTGTCATCATGCTCAGTCTTCACCTGATACTCCCACTTGTTGTGTAATGTCTTCTTCCCATATGGAAGATATGTCAACCCCCAGAACATGTCTATCTGACAGATTCCATTCAGTCCCATCCATTCTTTCAGGTTTTTTCCTCAATAACGGAAAATGAAGTTTCTTCTCATAGATGTAGTCATCTATCTGCATCCTCCAGTAACCAAAATCTGTGTCATCGAACTTCTCAATCCCTGAAACCTTTACTTCATCCGCAGTCATCGCCTCTGATACCAGTTATTGTGGCATATATGAAATTTAAAATGATCGACGACGAAGCAAAAAATAGAACGAGAAAATTCACACCAAAAGAACACAGATTTATGTTGTTCGACAAATTGCCTACATCCACAAAGTTGCAGAGGATTTTACTAATTGAGGATTTTACACCGTTTGATCACAACGACAATTACAGGATATCTCACTTGCTCTCTCTCTCTCTCTTTACACCGAGATTCGCCCAAGAGCAATAACACCGAAGAAGAAGAAATACATATAAGAGAAAAAACATATTTCTCTTCTGCTCCAAGCCAACAAGAAGAAATCAAGAAGAGCACATTCTTCCACTATCTTCTTCTTCCTTCAGCCAAGCACGCAAAAGCAAAGCACCTTGCGAAAACACCTTTTCTGCCTTCTACTTCCCGTAAATCTCCTTTCCTATTTCGCTAGAGAGAGACGGGAGATGGGGAGCTTTCTATTTCGCGAGAGACGAAGACGGGGAAGTAGGCGGGAGCAGTTTCTTCAAGAGCGGAAAAACCGAAGCAGTTACGGCATTTCTTTTACCAGACTGCACCATAACAGTAGGCATGTAAATACTACCTTTTTGGCTGAATGTATTTGTAATATATTTTTATTTTGTATATTTCTAATCTTCTTTTCAATGCCGAGAATTTTCAAAGAGAGAATGAAATATATTCAGGCATATTGCTTAGCTCAAAATATATTAGTTACCTCTTTCAATAAAGTCAAATCCTAATTTACTCGGATGATTTAGTTTTTGTATTTGCTCATTTATTGCTGCACAATACTGATAGGTCATGACTAAGGATGTTCTAATATAATTTTCTGTCTAGGTTGGAGCACAAATACAAAAATAGAAAATATTTATTTAAAATTCTTAGATATATAAACAACATAGGGATTACTTTGTGATTAATTTTTTTTAAATAAATTAAAAGAGTAGCGTCAAAATTGTTTTTGAATATTTACATGAGATTATGAGTGTAAGCGAGTCGAGCAAGAACCATGCCATTATAAAACTCTCCTTGTTTGTCTAATTGTGAGCTCGAGTTCAAGTTTGGTTCGAATGGAGAGCTCATGGCGGTAGCAGCGAGCTTGTTAGTTCGAGCTAAAAATTCGATTTTTATATGAGCTCATCGGAGAAGGTATTGGTGATCGGAGGGAGAGGAGGAAGTGTAGGGCAGGTTGCCAGAAAATGCATTGAAATGATTAGTGGTAGGTTGATAGAGCTGGCTCCCGAGCCAACGAGCTGAGATGAATGTAAGCTTGAGCTTGTTTAATAAATGAGCTCAAGTTTGAACTCGAGCTTGTGGCTCGATATACTCTGCTTGTGCGGTCATTAAGGGCCGGCTTGAGAGCTGGCGCAACTCATTCACATATCATTTTAGTTTCAGAGTTTATATATGTGAAAATAATTTGTAATTATTTTGAAATCCCAATTTAAAGTATAAACTCTTTTTCATACTAACTTATCTTAAATGTAATGCACTTTTTAATAATTATTTTCTTTTCTTTTTCATATAATATCCTTTTTTTAGTATTTATTTTTGAAAATACTAAACGGCCAAATTGAGAAGTGGGTCCCGCTTCATTCAAAATAATAGCCGTTGCCCCACGTCATTTCAATGTTGCATTTAAAACCATAGCTTCCAAATTTCAAATTTAAGAGAGAGAGAGAGAGAGAGAGACCAATTTTACGGTAGAGATAAATGTAAATTCATATTTACAATTCTTCTCATGTATTTTTACAAATATACCATCTAAACATTCATATTTAAATGCAAATCACTAAAATCTTTAACCCTCACCCTCATTATTTTTTCAAAAGTGGGACGTACCTTTTCGAATATATCAAAGAGTTAAAAAGTGTAACAAACTATGTAAATACATAAGAACAATGTGGCATTTAGAGAAATTATTGCATCAGGAATTTGCATCAGGTGTCCAATAACAGGAGACCACGTGGCGATTTGGTGCTCGGTGACATACAAGATTCAGGCCCGGGTTGCCATGTAGCATCCTGTTATTGGATACTTGATGCCTGATGCAATAATTCTTCATGGTATTTATGTAAATTTCGTAAATAATTACCAGTGTCTTGTTTGTCTCCAGTGTATATAACTAAAAAGAGTAACAGGAGCTGATTGATTCTTTTTATATGAGACATTCTGCAACTTTCACTCCTACTTATTCTTCTTATCTCCTTAAATTCTCTCTCTCTCTCTCTCTCTCTCTGCTGCTCCACTGAAGCTTCGGTTCTCGGCTTTATGGAGGAGGAAGGCTCGGTACGCTTTTCTACTCTTCATAAATCATTGTTGTTTTTTGTTTAGAAATTAGGGTTTCTATTCTCTCTACTTCGTCTTTCGAATTTCAGTATTTTATAAAATTATTTTTTCCCCGATTTGATCGCCTCCTTCAAGCTTATAAAGGGTTTTAGAAATTTGAGACAATCTCTTAGATTTTTGTTTCAGGAAAAGAATGGAAAGTGTGATGCGAGGGAAGAGGAGAGTGAATGGATAGAATTTGATGCTGAGTTCAAACCCATGGAGCATCCATTGGAGCCCTTGGAAGAAGATCAGCCTTTACAGTGTCCGATCCCTGATTCATCTTTTCTCAATGTGAGATATTTTACCCTTTTGCTGTTATATGCTGAATGATTGAAGTGTGCTGTTTATAACATTTAGATGAGAAATAAAAAGAAAAGAAAGGGGTTTTTGTGGTTATGAGGCAAATATTTAAGGAGAATAATAGCTATCACTTAATTCTTGTGTATTTAGATATCTAACACCTAAACTTTACTTTTTTTACATGTATACGATGTAAATCTTTCGTATAATATAAAAAAATACTGTAATTTTAAGTTTTAAGAAGTGAAATGCACCTTTTTATGCATAGGTAAGTTGAGATATATGTAAAAATTGTCATTTAGGTGTTGGATATGCAAATATATAGGAATTGAGTGGTATGTATGTAAGTCTTCCAATTTCACTAGCTTATGCGTGGAGTTTGTATACATCCGGACTTTGTGTACAACAAATTTGTAGAACTATCTGTGCAATGTGTACAAGTTGTACACAACGTCCGGATACATCAGGATTTCACACTTAATATTCTCTCCATTTCTTGATAGATATAGTCTTTAAGCTACCTCTTTGGCCTCTCCTAATGATGTTATCTTTGTTGATTTCATTTATTTGTTGTTCGATGTTATTAAGAAAACAAATAATTGATCGAGAAAGTTCGTTAGTAATCTTTAGATCTCATTCCTTAAAGTAAATTTCTAAGGATCTTACATACCAATTCTTGGTTTGTATACATCATAGAAGGTGGTGCAATTTATTATTGTCTTAGTAACTATTATGAATTTAATGTGAACTTCTGAAATAGTTGTATCGGTAATGTCTATAAGATTTTGTTCCAAATATTTTTGCTAGGTTTGAGAGTAAAAATTTTCATCAAGTCATATGGTTTTAAAGCACAATAAATCCAAGTGATTGCTTTAGCATTTAGTTTTCCCAAGGTTCAACAAATCACTTGCCAACTTCATCATTTCTTCAAATTTAGTGTGAAATTTTTTATAATCAAACAGTCCATCATTGGATTAATGTGGCCTAATAACAAATTGGGTTTCTTCTAATGAGCCACCAAAAGTTGTTTTTTGATAATCTAATAAAGAAATTATTTTGAATTGTGTTTGAGGAGACAAAGGGCTAAATGGAACATCTTTCTAGACTCAGGATTAAAATTGCATATTCTCAATAGAGTCGGGGAGGAGATTATGTCTTTGTTATTTTTCAACTTTCTTCAAACAATATAAGTCAAAAGTGTGTGTGAGTGTCAAGATGTGTAAAATCACTGCACAATTAAGACGTGAATCACACAAGTAGAGGAACATGCAAATAAGGTAAATTGGTAAATAAGGAATACGAAAATTGCACTTATGTAAAATCAAGGATAAGAGGATTTTTAGCCTGAAATAATTGATCAATAATGGAACAAGGATGTCCCCCACTATCTTGAATAAGTGAGAGAGGAGGAAGAACAATCCCCACAAAAAAATTTGGAACTCAGCATTCTTGCAATAGTTAGCTCGGACATTTATTTGTTTTGCTTTAGTTTGATTAAATCGCACTTGGATTTTTTATTTTTGTCATTCTCCTGACTTGATTGGCCTTCAATCTTGGCTCGAATGGCTATTTGAGTAGGGGCTAATAGACAAGATGTATTATTTTTCACTCCTCTCTATCTATCTCTCCCTCCTTTCTTATGCTCCATTCACGGACAAATTAGAGTTCATGTTTGGAGCCTGCTGTGGATTCAGCTAGATTCCTTCATCATGATGTTTAAGTTAGTTTTTTATTTAGTTGTGTTATATAATAGTAAATTAAAGCCTCTCTTTATGTATGAAAACTTAACTCTCGTCTATCTATTCAGCAAGAAAAATATGAATTGAAGCAGCGGCGATTGGTGGATGAATTACTTAAGTCGAAAGAACCTTCGGAAGAAGATGAAGAAAGCATCCTCCCACTCCAAGCAGATCCTAAGAGGCATCATAAAATTCATCAGCATTCTTCCATCCAACCTCAGCCTCCCTTTTGGGGTTCTCACTACAACATATTTCAGGTTTTCCAGCAATGTAAAGATTTTTCATCTTGATTTTTTTTTTAGTATTATAAAGTGATTATGTGAAACTTTTTATAAACATTATTTTCTAGTCTATATGTGAGCTTTCTTTTTTGTATATCTTTTTTGTTCTTTTATGGTTGTACCTAAAAGGGGCAATGTTTGAGCAATGTTTGAGCAATGTGCTTTGGTTCAACAAGTTAAGCAAATGTGCCAAATTTTCTGTGTATGTCTCGTCAACTTATATGATTGTTTTTTAGTCTCAGGGTTTATAAAAGTGCCAAAATAGTCGTCAATTATTTTAAAATTCAGCTATAATAATTCTCCATAAAAACTATTTCAGCCCCAATTTAAAATAGTCTGAGGACTTCTTCGTTGAATATTATTAGAGCAAGGAACTATATATCCTTCACATAAATTTAAAACTTAGTGCGCATGAAAACAAAAATTTAAACTTCTCAATCACTTATATAGATCCAAAAACTGATTCATACCTTTCTCTTAGATCTACAGGCACAATATGTCATTTATACAAGACACAATAGTCATTAATACAATAGATTCTCATCCCACTCACTAGACTAAATGCTCTGAAATTAATCCATAAACTATATAGAGAGCTAAGTTACAACATTCCCTAAAAAAACTACAATAGCATGAAAACAAAAATTTAAACTTCTCAATCACCATATAGATCCAAAAACTGATTCATACCTTTATCTTAGATCTACAAACACAATATTTTTATACAAGACACAATAGTCATTAATACAATAGATTCTCATCTCACTCACTGCACTAAATGCTCTGAAATTAATCCATAAACTATATAGAGAGCTAAGTAACAGTATCCCCTTAAAAAACTACAATAGCATGAAAAAAAAAAGCATAATTACAAACACATATTTATACATATGGTACTCAAAACTTACATATCTACAAAAATTAACATCCATTTCATTTTGTTCATCTATTGAATCCATACATTTATGTGTCACAATCAAATCATAATGAATTTGATGAAGTAAAAGATATGGGCTGAGATTTTATAGTAAATCTCAATATTTAGGTGACAATTTAACAAAAAAAAAAGATGCTACTAGTTTTTTAAATAGTAATGTTTGGACTGTTGTGCATGTAATTATCTAAAATAAAAATAATAATAAAGAAACACTAGGATTGTTTGGGATCAATTTTTTTATTTATGTTTTTGCCTTTTCTTTATAAAAATATGTTTGTTTAATATGTTTTTAACATGTTTTTATTTTTTGTTTTTGAAAACAAATAAACATGCTTTTAAAAAAATTTTATTGTTTTGATTGTTCTAAAAAACAATCATAGATCTTAATCAAACATATCAAATATGTTTTGTTTTAACATACACAATGCAAAATAAAAACAAAAAATAAAAGTAACCTTAACAGCACACTTGTATTTTTTTGTTTCGTTTATGTTTTGATTTCAAACAAAATAAGTTTGGTATGTTTGATAAAGACATGATTAATTTTCTCGAAACATGTTTATTTGTTTTTGAAAACAAAAAATAAAAACATGTTACAAACACATTATACAAACATATTTTTAAAAATAAAGGAATAAATAAATACAATATAAAATGGAACCCAAACAAGTCTTAAGCTGCTCTGCAGAAGATATACAAAGCCAATTGAAGTTCTGGACTTTGAGGAGAGCTGCTGCAACGGCTATATATGTAAAGCTGCCAACAATCAAATCCTAAATGAAGAAATACAAAATTCAAAAAGAATACTAGAACTTGAACTAAAATAAAATTAAAAAATAAATAAATACTTGAACTGCAGGCATTTACCAGTGTCATATACAAACAATGTTCTAAGAAAGAGTTAATCCATTCAAATCTTACTTTGCATTACATGGAGTCTATCTATGATTTGACTGCTTAACCTTCATATCATAAAAAATTATAATCTAAACAATTTTAAGAGGTAATATATTTTGATTTTTATATTTATAACACTCAAATATTTCATATTACATAAAAAATATCACTATTATAAACATTGGAATACATCTTTTCATGCATAGGTAAAATTTTATAAATGTAAAAATTCGAAGTTTAAGTGTCAGATATATAAATACATAGGAACTGTGAGGTATGCATGTAAAGTCTTTTTGGCTATCAAAGACAGCTAATGTTCCACCGGTAGATTCGACAACTCGAACTCTAGAGTTATCAGCATCCTTAATTTGTCATTTACCCTTCTCAATTTGAGTTTCCTTCGATCTTCCCCACCCAACTTCTGGAATTACAGACATTGTCAAATTGCCGATTATCACAATTAAAGATATGATCTTTAAATCTCCTGTCTCCTCATTTAGCATATTCCTACATTATGATCTATATTTGTTAAGTATTAAACGCATGCTCTCCTTTTAAGATCATATTCATTCCAAAAGTTGTCTCCTAAAAACCTTTGATCTTCAGATATTACGCTTTTGAGCTTATCTTATGCTCATTTTCGAAATTTATCAGTTCAAGCCAAGCGTTCTAATTCATTTTGCATTAGTCGCTTTTAATGTCTTCAACATCTTTTAAGGCTTTGCACAAACTATATCCTCCATTACCACAACAGCATTGTGTAAGAATATCCTAACAAAAATTTAGTCTGGACTATTTTTGAAATTCTTTGGCTTGCTTTGAAATGAATGTATTACAAGAGCTGATATGATTACACTTATCTCAAAATAAATCTAAGAATATTGAAGGGAAGGGTAATTTACATAATTTTTATGTATTTGCATATCTAACACCCAAAATTTGATATTTACACTTATAACACTTTGATGACAAAAACGTATGCATGTACTTTTAAAAAGCTATTAATAGCGATATTCTTCGTGTGATGTTGAAGATTTGAGTGCTTTGCATGTAAATATGAAAGTTTCAAGTGTTAGATATGTAAATGCATAAGAACTATACAGTACATAAATGCCCCGATATTAAAATACATGCTACTCAATCAAGATATCATGACACAAATTTTCTCCGCAAATGTGTTGATCAAAACTACATCTGATTTTGACAAAAAACTT
This sequence comes from Phalaenopsis aphrodite, assembly GCA_003013225.1. Classification (NCBI taxonomy): domain Eukaryota; kingdom Viridiplantae; phylum Streptophyta; class Magnoliopsida; order Asparagales; family Orchidaceae; genus Phalaenopsis; species Phalaenopsis aphrodite. Next base: position 249,094 of record NEWO01000770.1, on the reverse strand, counting down.
TGTTGAAGACTAACACATAAAACTTCATCAGCTCCTAATGCTGAACAACAGAAAGCAAGTTTCACTTCTTTAGTAACATTATAATTTCAACACAGGAGCTAATTTTGATAAACTAGTCTCTTTAACAATTACCCAGATGTTAAGGAAAAGATTTTTGAAATCAAAATAATTGAGATTAATTAAAACAATCTAATCCAGTATTGAAGATCAACAAGGAGAAGTACATAAATATAGAAGTATAAGCCAATCGACCACTGCTTCAGGCCTCATTAGCCCCAAGCCAATGTTTGCAGTTAATTGAGTTCAACTAGACTGAATAATATTATTCTGCTTAACAGTTTTCTTAGATAGCAGCCTCTTATAGAAAGTTAGATTATAATGAAAAAATAAGCCTGAAATAGAACTAAAAAAAATATATAACAAAGCAGATTAGAACTGAAATAGAACTCTCATCCATCACAATAGTTCTTTTTGGCCTAACGGTCAAACTATTTTTTCATATTAGCTTAATTTCTCAGGAGGTCACGCATTCTAGGAGCACTCCTGCACGAGCATGCTTAATTTTAAAATCTCTAGTGAAATTTCAATTGTTAAACCAAAAGTTGTCTCAATGATTAAGAGTTCAACTTCATTATGCTTAAAGGATTTCA
>NEWO01000770.1:200387-232597 GCA_003013225.1 Phalaenopsis aphrodite | reverse complement strand
ATATATATATATATATATATATATATATATATATATATATATATATATATATATATATATATATATATATATATATGTTTGTATGTATATGTACATATATTGGATTCTATGTCTCTTTGATAACCTAAACTCTCAATTAATAGGTTAAGTTTGAAAGAAAGGGAAAAAGAGGGGGAAACAGTCACGTTTGCACTTAACAGAGAAAAGAAAATATTGTTAGAAATGGTGGAGCTCGGTCAACTATGTTTAGGCAGTTACTTTGCTTTGGAGAGTCACATCTCTTCCCAAATAACCACTCCCGCCTTCCTTTATTGTGAAGTGAAGCATCTCTTCGCTCCCTCCTATTTGTGATAAAAGCTTCGGATGGCTCTCCTCTGTTTAGTAGTCACGCTTTGAGTTCTTCTTCGGTTTCTTCAGGATAGAGGAAGGTTTCCTCAGGGCAAAGGAAGAGAAGTGCAAGGAGGAGCAGTTCCTTGCGGCAGAAGAAAGAAGAAGGAAGAGGAAGAAGATTGTTCTCCCTAGGCTTCTTCTTGGTGCTTGTGGCAGAAGAGAAATTGGGTTTATTTCTCTGGTAAGTTTGTCTTCTTCGGTGTATCTCGGTGTAGAGTTTTTTTCAATGTATCTTGATATAGAGAGAGAAGAACAGAGAGAGAAGAAGAGAGAGAACAACGAAGAGTGAGAGATTCCTCTTGTAAGTCGAGGTGATTGACTAGTGTAAATTCTTCAAATAGTAAAATCCTCTGCAACTCCGTGGAAGTGGGCAATTTGTCGAACCACATAAATTTGTGTGTTCCGCTGTGGTGTTACTGTTTTATGGTGTGAATTTTTCTTATTCTTTTTTTTCGCTTCGTCGATCTTTCTTCTATTTGATTGATATATATACAACATCAACTGATATATCTAGATCTCACAACAATAACAACTGGTATCATAGCGTGGTTTCATATTTCAGGAAGAATGATGGCTGCAGATGAAGTGAAGGTTTCAGGGATCGAGAAGTTTAATGGAACAGATTTTGGTTATTGGAGAATGCAGATAAAAGATTATCTTTATGGAAGAAACTTCATCTTCCGTTATTAGGGAAAAGAGCTGAAAGAATGGATGAAACTGAATGGAATTTGTTGGATCGACAAGTTCTGGGGGTTATTCGATTGGCCCTATCGAGGTCCGTTGCACATATCGTCGTTAAGGAAAAGACCGCTGTGGATCTCATGAAAGTCTTATCAGGTATGTATGAAAATCCATCGGCGAATAATAATGTGCACTTGATGAAGAAATTATTCAATTTGAAGATGGAGAAAGATAGTTGGGAAGCCATGAGGATAACAGTTAGTAGTTCTGCAGGTAAATCTAAAATGAAATACGATGATATTCGTGATTTGATTTTAGCTGATGAAGTTCGCAGGAAAGATTTTGGCGAGGTCTCAGGTTCGAGTCTGACACTGAATATTGATTCTAGAGGGAGATAACATGACATGAACTCAAGTATAGGAAGATCAAAATCAAAGTTTAGTAAGCAGACAACATGTTGAAATTGTAGCAAGACTGGTCACATAAAGAAGAACTGCAAGAATCCTAAGAAGATGAAGAATGATAGCACAAATGTGGTATCTGAAGAATCACAGGATGCACTATTGTTGACAGTTCATAGTTCCGTTGAAGACTTGATATTGGATTTAGGGGCTTTGAATGTGGTAGGAAATCTACTAGCTGCTACAGTGCAGGGCAGTGATGGAAGTGAAGAGTAAAGTGGGTTCGGGGCACCCATTCCTATTATTCCACAAACAGATGTTGAAGAACCATAGATCTATGAAGAAATCTTGTAAGTTGAAAGTTCAAGCAAGTGAGAGTTGACAGAACTTCCACCAGGGAAGAAGATATTGCACAACAAGTGGGTGTACCCGGTGAAGACTGAGCGTGATGTCAGTAAGATGTACAAGACTAAACTTGTTGAAAAAAACTTTCAGCAGAGGCAAGTTGTTGCCCATGCAGTGAGAGTTGTGAGAAGAGACAAGAGTGACCTAGGAAATAGCTTGGAGGTGTAAAGTTATGTAGAGTCTGCTGATATGTTAACTGAGGATGTTACTCTTGAGAAATTGAAGTTGTGCACAGCTTCAGTTGGTCTTCTGGGGTGAAGACAGAGGCTTTGAGTTGCAGAGATGGAGGATTCAAGGTGAAGGATACATGTTAAAGAAAAAGGCGACACCGCTGTGGAGGATATCAATTTGAAGAAGTAGATGCTACAACTTGTGTACCGGTCTCCAAATGGAAGAATTGTTAGAAATGGTGGAGCCCGGTCCACTATGTTTGGGTGATTACTTTGCTTTGGAGAGTCACACATTTTCACAAATAGTCACTCCCTTCTTCCTCTTTTGTGAAGTGAAGCATCTCTTCGCTCCCTCATGTTTGTGATATAAACTTCGGATGACTCTCCTTCAGTTTAGTTGTCACGCTTTGAGTTCTTCTTCGGTTTCCTTGGGATAGAGGAAGGTTTCCTCGGGGCAGAGGAAGAGAAGTGCAAGGAGGAGCAGTTCCTTGCGGCATAATGAAGAAGCATGAAGAAGAAGAAAATTGTTCTCCCTAGGCTTCTTCTTGGTGGCTTATGGCAGAAGAGAATTTAGGTTTATTTCTCTTGTAAGTTTTTCTTTTTCGGTGTATCTCGGTATAGAGAGAGAATAACAGAGAGAGCAACGAAGAGTGAGAGATTCCTCTTGTAATTCGAGGTGATCGACTAGTGTAAATTCCTCAAGTAGTAAATTCCTCTCCAACCCGTGGACATGGGTAATTTGTCAAACCACGTAAATTTGTGTGTTCCGCAGTGGTGTTACTGTTTTATGGTGTGAATTTTTCTCATTCTATTTTTTCGCTTTGTCGATCATTCTCCTGTTTGATTTATATATATACCACATCAACTGGTATATCTAGATCTTACAATAACAACAAATATTGCATACACTCAGGTGTTTGCTATAGAGGATTATTTATAGTGATAACAAGTTAAGCCTAAAGTAATACAAATTAAGGATTTTACTAGGTTTTACTAACGACTCCACAAACTAATAATATCTTATGGTGATATTGAGTTGGAAGTGCCTTGGTAAGTATATCAGCAAACTGTGTATCTGATAACACATACTGAAGTGTAATTTCATTGGAGTGGATACAACTCCTAAAGAAATGATAGCCGATCTCAATATGCTTCATGCGAGCATGGAAAATAGGGTTTTGAGCGATGGCCATAGCAGATAGGTTGTCACAATAAATTATTGTTGAAACTGAATTGAAAATCATTAAAAAGTTTTTGAAGCCATATAATGTCTTGGACTGCAGAAGATAGGGCTCGATAATCAGCTTCCAGTTGACGATCTAGCAGCCGTTGGTTGCTTTTTNTCGGTGTATCTCGGTATAGAGAAAGAAGAACAGAGAGAGAAGAAGAGATAGAGCAACGAAGAGTGAGAGATTTCTCTTGTAAGTCGAGGTGATCGACTGGTGTAAATTCCCCAAGTAGTAAAATCTTCTGCAACTTCTTGAACGTAAGCAATTTGTCAAACCACGTAAATTTGTGTGTTCCGTTGTGGTCTTACTGTTTTATGGTGTGAATTTTTCTCATTCTATTTTTCCGCTTCGTCAATTGTTCTCCTGCTTGATTTATATATATACCACATCAACTGTTATATCTAGATCTCACAACAACAACTGCTGGTATCAGAGTGTGGTTTCGGATCTGAGGAAGAATGATGGTTGTAGATGAAGTGAAGGTTTCAGGGATCGAGAAGTTTGATGGCACGAATTTTGGTTATTGGGGAATGCAGATAAAGAATTATCTTTATAGGAAGAAAATTCATCTTCTGTTATTGGGGAAAAATTCTGAAATGATGGATGAGGCTGAATTAAATCTATTGGATCGATGAGTTCTGGGGGTTATTCGAGATGTCTATTGCAGAAATCGTCGTCAAGGAAAGGACGACTATGGATCTCATGACAGCCTTATCAGGTATGTATGAAAAGTTATCAGCGAATAACAATATGCACTTGATGAAGAAGTTATTCAATTTGAAGATGGTGAAAGATAGTTGGGAAGCCATGAGGATAGCAGTTAAAAGTTATGCAGGTAAATTTAAACTGAAATACGATGATATTCGTGATTTGATTTTGGATGAGAAAGTTCGCATGAAATATTCTGTTGAGGTCTCAGGTTCGAGTTCGACACTGAATGTTGATTTCAAATGGAGATGACATGAAAGGAACTCAAGTATAGGGAGATCAAAATCAAAGTTTAGTAAGCAGACAACCTGTTGGAATTGTGGCAAGGTTGACCATATAAAGAAGAACTGCGTGAATCCTAAGAAGATGAAGAATGATAGCGCAAATGTGATATCTGAAAAATCACAGGATGCACTATTGTTGGCAATTCATAGTTCTGTTGAAGACTTGATATTGGATTCAGGGGCTTTGAATGTGATAGGAAATCTATCAGAGGCCACAATGCATGACAGTGATGGGAGTGAAGAGGAAAGTGGGTATGAGAAACTCATTCCTATTGTTTCACAGACAGATGTTGAAAAACCACAGTGCTATGAAGAAAGTTTACAAGATAAAAGTTCGAGCAAGTGGGAGCTGGCAGAACTTCCACCAGAGAAGAAGGCATTGCACAACATATGAGTGTATCCGGGGAAGATTAATTGTGATGTCAGTAAGAGGTACAAGGCTATACTTGTTGAAAAAAGCTTTCAGTAGATGTAGGTTGTTGCCCATGCAATGGGAGTTGTAAGAACAAACAAAAGTGACCCAGGAAATAGCTTGGAGGTGCAAAGCTATTTGAAGTCTGTTGATACTTTAATTGAGGGTGTTACTCTTGAGAAACTAAAGTTGTGCACAGCTTCAGTTGGTCTTCTGGATTGAAGACAGAGGCGTTGAGTTGCAGAGGTGGAGGATACATGTTGAAGAAAAAGGTGACACCGTGAGTGGAGGATATCTGTTTGAGGAAGGAGATGTTGCAGCATGTGTACCGATCTCCAAGTGGGAGAATTATTTGAAACGGTGGAGCCCGGTCCAATATGCTTAGGCGATTACTTTGCTTCGGAGAGTCACACCTCTTCACAAATAATCACTTATGTCTTCCTCTTTTTTGAATTGAAATATTTTTTTTCTCCCTCCTGTTCTTGAAAAAAGCTTCGGATGGCTCTCCTTCGGTTTAGTAGTCATGCTTTGAGTTCTTCTTCGATTTCCTCGGAATAGAGGAAGGTTTCCTTGGGGCAGAGGAAGAGAAGTGCAAGGAGGAGCAGTTCCTTGCGGCAGAAGGAAGAAGAAGGAAGAAGAAGAAGATTGTTCTACCTAGGCTTCTTCTTGGTGGTTTGTGGTAGAAAAATATTTGGGTTTATTTCTCTTGTAAGTTTGTCTTCTTCGGAGTATCTCAGTGTAGAGTTTCCTTCGGTGAAGAACAGAGAGAGTAGAAGAGAGAGAGCAATGAAGAGTGAGAGATTCCTCTTGCAATTCGAGGTGATTGAATAGTGTAAATTCCTCAAGTAGTAAATTCCTCTGCAACCCGTGGACATAGGTAATTTGTCGAACCACGTAAATTTGTGTGCTCCGCAGTGGTGTTACTGTTTTATGGTGTGAATTTTTCTCATACTATTTTTTCGCTTTGTCGATCATTCTCCTGTTTGATTTATATATATACCACATCAACTGGTATATCTAGATCTCACAATAGCAACAAATATTGCATACATTCAGGTGTTTGCCATAGATGATTATTTATAGTGATAGCAAGTTAAGCCTAAAGTAATACAAATTAAGGATTTAACTAGGTTTTACTAACGACTCTCCAAACTAATAATATCTTATGGTGATATTGAGTTGGAAGTGCCTTGGTAAGTATATCAGCAAACTGTGTATCTGATAACACATACTGAAGTGTAATTTCATTGGAATGGATACAACTCCTAATGCAATGATAGCTGATCTCAATATGCTTCATGCGAGCATGGAAAATAGGGTTTTGAGCGATGGCCATAGCAGATAGGTTGTCACAATAAATTATTGTTGAAACTGAATTGAAAATCATTAAAAAGTTTTTGAAGCCATATAATGTCTTGGACTGCAGAAGATAGGGCTCGATAATCAGCTTCCAGTTGACGATCTAGCAGCCGTTGGTTGCTTTTTTCACATTCCATGATAGAAGGTTAGGACCACTGAAGGTACAATATCTTGTAATAGATCGGCGATCAGTGGCATCACTAGCCCAGCTGGCTTCAACATAGGTATGAAGAGTAACATTTATTTTATATTCAAAATTTTTATATTTATATACCTAATACCTAACCACATAATTCAATTTATAATACAGTAAGAGCCAGATCCAGACGAGCAAAACAAAACTATCTTAAGGAAATGTTTGTATTTGGTTACAGCTGCATAAATTAATGCCGGAAAAATAGACTTTTGCATTAGAGCCGCATGCATGGACAAATATCTCAATTTTAATTTACAATTCTATCCTCAATCACGCACGCAGACATTCACATATTATTCTTCTCATAATACAGTAAGTTAATTAAGCTTCAAAACGGCCATCGAATACAACAAATTCGTCTGACGAGAAGAAGCTTCTGATCAGCGAGCTGAAATTGGTGGAACACGCCGGCGGCGGCGGTGGTGGCGGCGCCGCCACCTCAACGGCGAAGATTGCCCTCACCGGCCGGTGATCGGAGAGTTTCAATTCACATCTCTCGTATTGGCTTTGCTTCAGACCCTTCCCGTACCATAGAATTCTATCACACCTTTACATGTACATTAATATTGCTCAGTTTTTGGGAAAAGCAAATAAAAAAATATTTTTTTAACTATTAATAATTACATAACTTAGTTATTTTTTCGAAGTATTAAGATTTTAAAAATGATATTAAATAGAATATGATTATTTAAACGATGGTTTTATATTAAACATTGAGAAAATTAAATTTTATAAAATATTTCTAATTATTTTTCATTCTAATGCTCCCTAAAAAAAAATCTCTTCCAATCATGCACTTATTATATATATGATTTAAGAGTTCATATTTTGGTAGAGAATCATTTTGAGTCCAATAAAATCACGTCACGTGTCGGTGACAGAAAAAAAATAAAAATAGGCTCGATCATGCATGAATATTTCATTGTGTTATTTCGTATTCTTGAGATGTTATTATATATTATTCAGGTGTTATTGTGTTCTGAGAATATTCTCGGTGTTATAATAACAAAATAATATATTTATAACACTTGAATAACACACAATAACACTTGAAAAACACGGGAAAAATATTCTCTTCTGTTACTAGACATTTTTTTTTCTATCACCACAACATGACGTGATTTTGTTCGACTCCAACTAGTTCTCTACGTTTGGAGTCCTGATAGAATAATATTTCATGATTTAAAGCTATTTATGATGTACTCCTAAATATAAAAGAATAATAGTAAATCAAAAGTCAAAGAATTAATATTTAATTTTAGAATATAATATATAAAAAATAATATTAAAAATATTTTGTTTTATCACGTGTAATAAAAATCAACCACTAAATGCAGCTCCTTTACTTAACGACAAAGCTTCAATGATTGAAACGTCGGCAAAACGCGACAATTTTACTGCAAAAGTTACCAGTCAACCACCCAACAAAATGGAGACACGTGGCCTTTAGAAGACCTTGTATTTTATTTGTATTTCTTATGCCTAGAGATTTTTTTAAAAATTTTTCCCTTAAATAACTTTTGAAAGATTCACATACATACCCCCGAGTTCCTACGTATTTATATATATAACACCTGAACTTCAAATTTTATATTTGCAAACTTAATTATGCACGAATTTATGTGATATGAAAGCTTTGATTGGATTAAGGGCTCGTTTGGGACAGTCTATTTGGTGTTGTGACGTTTTGAAAACACATATGACATGTTTGGGTAAACTGTGTTTTGACAGCTTATGCATTTTCAAAACGTAGAAAACAACGTTTTCACACCGCACCTATCTAGGTGTGGTGGCAGCTTATTGGCAGCAGTCTGGCTTTTCCAAAAAAATAAAAAATTGTAATAGTCACCGCAGCTAGCTTATCAACAGATTATTTTTAATCAACTTATAAGTGGATTATTCAATAAGCTGCAACTGCCCCAAACAGACCCTAAATGTAAGAAATAAAATTTAGGGGTTAGACATATAAATACATAAGAATTGGATGGCATGCATGTAAATGTGTACCACACAATTCTTTTGGATGAACATATCTAACATTAAAACAATCATATTTACATGCATACATAACACTCAAATTCTTAACACCTCATCAAAAATGCCCTCATCAATACCTTCTTAAAAGTGAAATACATATTTTCATGCAATGGTTTTTTACACCGAGATAATATATGAGTAATTATCACTTTGGGTGTTAGTCGATATGTAAATACATAAAAATTATGTGTTGCATTTGTAAATCTTCCTAGCTAAAACTATTCTCTCAAACATCAATATTGAACAACCAAATGGTCAATATCTTCAATTATTTTCTTTAGAGTAAATGGTCAAAAGAGTCTATCACTATTTATATAGGATTGTTTTAGTCATGAAGTTTATAGAAGTGTCAAAATAATTCGCATATTCTTTAATCCGAAGCTAAAATGATCCTCATGGAGGACTTTAGAGCATAATTTTAAAGTAGTCTATAATTATTTTGACATTTCTATAAACTCTATGGTTAAGGGTTTGTTTGAGACAACTTTCTGTCTGCTTTGCTTTCAAATCGTCACGACAGTTTTGTTTAGGTAACTGCTATTTTATTGTTTTTTGGAAATTTCAGCGGTAGAAAACTTCTTTTTTCAACCTGAGGTGTTAAAATGTGATGGCTAGCAAAAAACTAAGATCTGATTTTTTGAAGATAAAATCAATTTATAATAGCCACCGTAGCTTTTTGAAAAACAGTTTATTCTGCAGCAGCTTCACAGCTGCTTCTTCAAACAGCTACAACCGTCTCAAACAAACCCTAAAATGACCCCATGTAAACACTTTACTCCCAACTCATTTTCTTTATCGCCCTTAAATAAATAATAAATCTTATATATGATGAAATCTTTTGTATATTTTCTAATATTTAGGGTAAAAATTAAAATTATATTATGATATAAAAAGAGGACTTACCATGCAGGTGCTCTCTTCTTCTTCTTCTTCTTCTTGCCTTCAATGCAACAATAATATTTATCAGAGTTGGGGAGATATTTGTAAGTTGGTTGGAAGCTTATGTTGCCTTCATTCCAACCTTCGAATACCCCTCCTTTTGCCACCTCGCAACGCAGCTTTAATCTCAGCAATTTCAAAAAAAATAAAAATTATAATTAATTAATATTATTGATAATTAATTAAATCAACTTAATAATACAAAAATATAAATTATTGGATATTTATTTAAATAAAAAAATTAAACGAATTAAGTAGTACTTGATCTTTCTTAAGCAAGACGTTCCACTCCTTTCTCTCAACAAGCAATTTTGTCTCCGTCTCTGGTAACGATATTCTATAATTCAAATCACCAAGTAAAATTATTTGGCTGCCAAAAAAAAAAAAACAATTAAATAATTAATTAATTATTTGATGGGCTTAAAATTATTATAATCAAATGAAAAAAATTGCTTTGGAATTTAATTTTGGGCTTATCAAGATACAATAACATGATGAATATATATAATAAAATATAAATTGGAATATTATTTTATAGGTAGGGGTATTGAACTAATTAGGGATTTTTGGATGTACTACATAGCACTTACGAATTTGACCCAATAACTATTTGTCAATGGTGGTATAGCAAATATACAATTTGCAATAATTTCAAAAACAGTCCAACAACAACTACTTCGTATGTCCCATTTATTTAAAGTCTGAAAAACTATCCAAGACTAAGGGTCCGTTTGGGGCAGCTTATAAGTGCGGGCGGCATTTTCAAAACGTGAAAACGCTTCTATACCGATTGGTTCGCGTGTTTCGCAAGCTTATCTGAAACTGTGTTTGAGTTTTTACACTAAACGTAAGCCGCGGATCGACCCCTGCGGCCAGCCCGCGGGCCGCGTTTCAGGATAAACAGCTTATCCTGAAACGCACAAGCTGCCCCAAACGGACCCTGAAACGATCCCATGCAAATAGTCAGAGACTATTTTGACACTTTACTCTAGAAAAAATATGTATTTTGCTTTTAGAGGTTGATATAGTTTTTTGAGTGGTTTAAATATAAATTGTAAAAGTTTAGTTGATAGATATGTAAATACCTAGAATTGAGGGGTATGTATGTAAATAGCCTTTTTATTATTATTATTATTTTAAAAAAAAATTAGAGTGTAATAAATGAAAAATGAATTAATTGAAATTAAGATGCTCACTCATGTTCAAAAATATTTCGCGGCAAATTCACTGAAGAAAGATGAGGAAAGGTAGTCCGAGAGAGAATATCAATGGCGTCGGAGTTCCGGCGGACCTCATCCCCTTCCTTCCCTCCTGAAGCTAAATGGCAACATACAAAGCACATGCTAGCCCCATGCAGCACGAATCTTACAGCAATTGCTCCCTGAATATTAAATTATTTTAATTAATCAATCCAGAATTATATATATAGATATAGAGCTGCTTCCTCTTGACTTTAATTAGCATGTTCAATAAATTATTGTTAAGGATAATAAAAACTAGTTTAAGGGATAAGGTCATTATATTAATGACTTAAGTCTCTCTTAATTAAAATATTTAGATTAAAAAAATAAGACTATTGGTGGTTGTTCAACATAGTTCGAGACAGCTATTTACTCCAATTTTATATTGAGGCATTTTATGTGTGCACCACCAAACTCATATGTATTTACATATCTAATACCTAAACTTTATTTTTTTACATTTATACCGCCCAAATATGTCTTTATGCATAGAGAAAATGGACTATATGTGAAAATTGAATTTCAGATGTTAGATTTGTAAATACATAAGAAGTGAGTGTATGATGTGTAAAATACGAAAATGCATCTTTTAACAGTACACAAATCCTTAGCATCACATAAAAAATGCATCTTTTTAACTGTAAACATCAATCTTTGGGGATTAATATGTAAATACATAAGAACTGTGTGGCATGCATATAAATTTCCCAATTATTAAAAAAACAAATATTATATATATATATATATATATATATATATAAATATATATATATATATATATATATATATATATATATATATGATACCTTATTTCCCAGGAAGCCAAGAAAGCCACAGGCAACGCAGGAGACACTGAGGTGGTGAAGGTGCTGCAGAAGCTCTCCTCTCACCCACACTGTTACCATTATCCCCACCATCTGCTTGCTTATCATGCATTCATATTCCTTAAATGAACTATTTCTCTCCTTTATTTCCCTGTAATTCTTATTCAGAGTCCAACCAATCAAAGAGTTCCACCTGGAAGAAATACTTCTCCTCTCTGGACCCATAATATTTTTAGCTGTAAGTGGCACAATCTCTTGAAACCTATATATACCATGAATAATTTATTTTTTTAAAAAGGAATTTTAAAAATTGAGTTTCAATGAAGAAAATGAAATTAAATTAAGGAAAATTTCAGTACCCGAGAACATATATGTCGTAATAACTCTCCTCCGTTTGAAGCAAATCTTCCAAATCGAAGTCCTCAGAAGGCTGCAAGCCACCTACATTCCAAGTGCTGACTAGCACTCTTTAACAATCATGATAAATTAAGATACATGGGGTTTTATTTCATTTTATAACAATATATGATATGATATGTTATCAACAGATCTATCGTTCGGTCTATACGATAAGTTGACGTTACAGTCACAATCTACAATATTTACGGCAGACTACTGGCTTGATGGTAATTAACTACAGTCCTTACAGTCTGGTATCACCAAAAACTATATTCATTACAGTTTGATTGTGACTATTATCGATGAACTGCTATTGTGCGTTTATAATAATCAACTTTGTAACTTTATATTTTCTAATTAAGGAGAATAGTCGATTTGTGTGTTCATCATTCCCAGTGAATTGTTTCAACAGGGCTAAGCCCTGTAATTTTTTTTCATCTTTCTCTTTATTTCTCTTTAATTACTCGAGTGTTTGTTGAGTTTTCATGCAACTTTAAGATGATATTTCAATACTCAATTGTTACGAATCTTCTGACAGTCATCAATATACATATAGATGAATACTTAAAGAACTGTTTTGGTCTGGACTTACTTGTACTTAAGGGTGTTCATTTTGCTCTGAAATGCTTTCTCCGGCGACATTTGAGCACGGAAACTCCGGCGAAATCTTGATTTAGTTGAATTCTACAACAAAGAGAATATTTTTGTTTGATGCATAGCTTGTGAAAGAGCTATGTTAAGCACTGAAGACCGCATGAGCTGCAACAATAAGTTTAACAGATCAAAACACATATCAAGATGAAAAAATAAATAATTAAAATTACACTGAAAAAAATGCACAAAAGTTTTTGTTTGTGATTATATGTCTTCTAATTTTGGCAATCTATTCTCTTATCTGACATGGAATAATATCAGAATCTCCTGAAGGAAAGATGATCTATATATAAAGAAAATATTATTCATGGGCTTCCGTATGCTCGGAATTCTAATCACAGAAGGCCACACCATCACACACTTGAATTTGCGCTGTTGTGACCTCCCCTGATTAGACGTCCAGACATGAGATGTCCATACGTAATGTTTTCTCCAATATATGTGAGGAATTAGAGAGAGCTACTCACTTCACGTATTTGCTTTTCTTTCATGTTTGTACAATAGAAGATCAAATATAAGAAAGAAGGCGACGACGAAGAAAAAGAAGAAGAAGAGTGGTCTTTGGAGGGTTTCTTCACGAAAATTTGAGTGGGGTAGAGAGGAAGAAAGTTTGTGCTCATAGAGCCGTTCATATGTGTCTACATGTCCTTATAAAGGCCATATAATTATATATATATATATCATGGTCTTATAAAAAAAATGGATATGGTTTAACTAATGTCAAGTTGGTAGGGTATACTCATAATGTGATTGGCATTAGTCAATTAAACTAAAATTTTTATTTTTATTTTTCCAAAGGAAGGATTTTTGGGTGAACTCTGTAAGATTTTGTTCACTAAAATTTTCTTGTTGGATGTTTTTTTAATATATCTTAGTTATCATGATTATGTGTAGATAATGATTTTTAAAGTTGGGTGAGGTAACTCTTGAGTGAAGGTGAACCATTCATTGAGATTAGGAAAAATATCTTTGCACATGAACAAATATTTAAAGATGAAATATATTTTATATATCCAACAAATTCAAATAATATTAATTGCATTATATTTTATTGTGTAATATGTCATAAGAAAAAATGTCATATTGACCATTGAATGATGAATGAGGGGTAGACTCAATATAGGTGAAGCAAACAAATAGGGATGTGGAGATGTCTCCTTTTAATGTATGGAAAACAAATAAAATGATGGTATGTATAAAGTGTGTTCATAGTCAATATTTGAAATTGGGAGTATATATTTCCGAAAATCAGAAGAATAATTTCTTTCATTTTTAGAAAAATATATAAATTCAAATGAATATGAATAATAGGATTAGATAATATGATTATTGACATGGTCCCGAGCAATTTTTGCATTAATAATGAATATTAATGGAATGTCCACACGATGAATAAAATCAATGCATTATAATAATAATCATGTTAGTGGGCAACTACTTGATGTAACCCTTAGTACATTTTATGATTTACAATTGGATTCCATTTAGAGCTTGGATGTACCATTAGTTATGCTTTTGTAATTTTAGGGGAAAAGATGGGGATCAAAATTTAAAGGAATGTCATCTTTTATATGATTTGCAAACATGCACTCTAGAATTCCTTGAAAAGCAGAGCATCTAAGCACGAATCTCTCATTTGGAGCCAACAAGCCAATTAGGGAACACAAGTATTCCTGCAATGCACCATGTATTTTAGGGCCCTCAAAGATGTGGCTCCTACGCTTTTGAAAAAGATGAATTTGAGATAACCCTAATGCAGTGGCATTCAGTGGCCATTACTTATAAATTATAAAAAAAATTTATGTCAAATCCATGATGACGTCATATATTCACCAGAATTTTGCTTTAATAACCCATAATAATAATAATCTGTAAATATTGAATATAATAATGACAATAATATTTATTAATTTTATAAAGGTTAAATTTTTAGTTATACAGAGGATGTATCTGCTGGCAAGAAGGTTTTCCCTTTTCTAAACATAAGAGATGTGGGACTAATCCATGACATGAGAAATGCCCGTTTAAGGAATTTTCTGAGATCATAATAATTGCCATAATATATTTCGTATCGAAGTAATATTATTAAAGTGAGACGAGTAATTATAACGCAAAAATGATCCTCAAAAAAGGCTCCAAGATCACATCGGTCCAAATAAGTTTACAAACACTTTGTCAAGTTATATCTAGTCGAGCACAAAAAATCAAATTGGGTGCATATAGCATACAATGGTACATGTGCTTTTTTAATAGGGCTATATCAA
Organism: Phalaenopsis aphrodite; assembly: GCA_003013225.1. Taxonomy (NCBI): domain Eukaryota; kingdom Viridiplantae; phylum Streptophyta; class Magnoliopsida; order Asparagales; family Orchidaceae; genus Phalaenopsis; species Phalaenopsis aphrodite. Next base: position 218,004 of record NEWO01000770.1, on the reverse strand, counting down.
ATGCAAAATTAATTAAAATGATGGAAAAAAATCATTATTATTATTATTATTATTATTATTATTATTATTATTATTATTATTTATTTTATTATTTTTAATTATACATATTATTAAAAGTAAATTGATATTTGGCAGAGACTCAAATATTGATCTCTCCGTTTTTTGGCCCCACGATAAGATCCCGCGTCATATGCCTAAAATTCCAGAGCCCCCGCGTCATAGTGGGATCGAACCCTTGACCTGAAAGGACTTACAGTGACGCCGCCACCAACAGGCCAAGACTTGCGGCACACACGCACACACGCACAGAGATATGGGCGCTGGTATCAAATAGAAATAGAAATTCTCGTTTACTATCAAATTAACAGACTAATTGCCTGAATGACATGATATGGAAATCATAAAGGTTTGAAACATGTCAGCACTGGTCCTACGGATATTCTGGAGCCCCCCACTCCAGAATAATGTAAACTAACATTTCTCATAGCTCAAATAAATGCTTAGACAAAATGAGATAAAAGAGTTGTAACTCTTAAGCATGAGCTGAGCTTTTGTGGGGCATAAAATATGCAGCCCAAAGAATGCTTCTAGTCTATATAACCTAGTTTTGACTGTAACACTAATGTCCCAAACCATGGTTGAAGGGAACTGAACTCTCACCAAGGCTAAGCTTTCTGAAATCCAAAGACTGCCAACTTGTTCCTGAATGAACGTTCTCGTGCTGGCCTGGTTCCGAGTAAGGGGAAGAAATGCTTTTGCTCCTCCGATGTCGCCCGGAAATCATCTTCAGTTTCTCAGCCTCATTCTTTAGGCATCGATGTTCACCTGATCACGAAAGAAGAGCATTTATAAATGCATGAAGTGACTCAGGATCAACTTTATATTTCTGAAAAGGAAAAAGGGCTTGTACTGACCATCCTTGATGATTTTCTCATGCAGAAGGATGGAGATCTGTTGCCTTATATATTTGTTTTCTAAAGAAAGTGCAATTCGTTGCTGAAAGAGTGTAGCTACTTGGGTTGCTAATTCTGCTCCCATGGTCTACATGGTGAAAAAAAAGGAAAAGTGTTATTCTTCGTGTATAATTAATTAATTATAAACAATAAAAGAAAAAGTTTATTTGCAAGACTACCTCAAGAGCCTCAACGGTTTTCTGGAGATCGGAAATGTATTGAAGCTTACGAACCCTTGATCTCTGCCCTGAGCGCCTGTCAAAATGTTGGGAATCAACTATTGCATTAGTAACCCTCACATAGCACCATAAACCAAAACAAAATCCCCCCTTTTTTTGGCTTTCTGCGAGGGTTTATGCTTCACTTCCCCAAAGAAATTCACATAAAATTTTGATATTCCCCAAAGCTGATGTGTGACCTAAACAAGAGTTAGACACATCCATGTGCTTTTGCCTAGGTCCACAGCAGAATTTTAATTTATGAGAGCATTTTCTTTTTGAGGGAGGGAAGCATCTCTCTTTACAAAGTAGGGGCTGTTCCTTTAGCTAACACAGGCATTTTTAAATAAGAAATTCAAAAAGAACAATTAATTCATATCTTGATGAAATCTGATCATATCAATAAAATACACAAAGTGGTTGTAAAAATAACTGATAGCTAAATAAATAACAAAAAACGAAAAATAAATCTTAAATGAAATTGCTCAAAAAAAAAAAAAACCAACAATGGTTTGGAAGTGATCAGATTCCTTGTGTCAACTTCTAACGCTCCAAATTGTTTTTGAGATGAAGTCAATCCTATTGCAGCATATATCATCAAATTAAATGCTCATGCACATGTGATCTGCAGTTTTGATTCTACAAAGAATTGTCTCCAGTCAGCAAGCCTTTGCAAACCAGTCTTAACAGATTCACAAATTCTAGACATCAAACGAGAAACACGCTAAGCAACCTAGTTGGATTATTGATTTCTAAAGGAAATTAAAGCAGCAGATTAAAAATACAAGTTAAGAAATCTCATAAATCTATTACAAATAAAAATATATTACCATTACAATACATGCTTTTTCAACAAACCAAACAACCGGTAAAAGAGAAAGGGATGCCTGGTTGCAAGTTGGCTTGCGTTCCCATGAATCCAATGACAAAGAATGAGAATGGAAAGGGCTACAACTGTGGCTTTTAAAGATTATTTGAGAACTCATTTAACTTTCCCACTTGTGCGCAGATATCAGCTTCTCCACTAGCATGATGAATCGTTCATGAAAAATGCCGCGGAGAAAAATTTTGGGGTTGCATATCAAATTTTGCATTAAGTAGAAAAGAATCCTATATGGGGACCATAATACATGAACACGTCAAACAAAGAACATTTAAATAATTACTAATGATGATTGAGGTGGCTCGACAATAGGCCAAAAATTAACTCCAAAGTAGTGTACTTATGTGTGGGAGAACATGGTTGATTGTTGATTAAAGAACGGTCAGCATTAATAGTCAGCAGCAATTCAAAAGCTAAACTTAAAGTTACGTATCATGAAATACGTTGAAAAGTATGGTGCAGAGTATAGGGAAGTAAGAATGTCAACTAGAAAACTTGCGAAGATAATTTATGATAACAAATCTGTCATAAGTATTGCAAAGAATTTTGCTCATCACAACGTGATAAAACATATAATGATTGAGGTTCATTTAATTAGAAAGAAGCTAGGTTTTAGGAAGCTCATATGCACGCCTAGAAATCTTCAGATAAGATATTTCTTGCAAAGCCATTGTCTGAAATTTTGAAGTACAAGCTCAGAATGATCGATCAACATCTACAACTTAAATTAAGGGAGAGTACAACTATTCACCCCAACCTTCCACTTTTGGAAGAATGCGGGAATTTCCCTAGGTATTGAGAACTAAGATTTTGAACTAGGAGAGACTTTGGACACATGATTCAGATTGCTTTCCCTTCATGTTTTTCTTTTTTATTTTTTGTCTTGGGGGCATCTCCGTACATCAGGCACGATATCATTTGTAGGCTCAAACAAACTGTATAAAACTTGTAAAGGAAGGGGGTAGAGGATGGATTTGAGCTCTCCAAGCCCTAACTCTGGTAAACTGTATAAAACTTGTAAAGGAAGGGGGTAGAGGATGGATTTGAGCTCTCCAAGCCCTAACTCCTGGTATCTCCCGAGAGAAACATAACGAGATATATTTTCAATGGTTTGTATGTCTCCTCCCTGAAGGCGACAGAGTTCATCCAAGTATATAATAACTAAAAGATGGATCCCTACCCTCGAGGGACCATACAAAAAAAGAAGAAAATAAAAAATTACAGACAGAACAGTACAAAGTCTATCCACAATGCTCCAATTGAGTGATGGTGATGAGGATGTCAGACGGCCCATTAAAGAACATGGACATATGTTCATTTTTTAATGATGATCTTTAATTCTACGATTGGTCAATCCTGACGGATGCTTGCTAAGAGATCGATAGGTCACTCCAACAGCTGGCAAATCAGAAGGTGACAAGTCACCTCGGCATATAGCATGTGGTGATTGTGTTTTGGAGAAGATGGCTTTCTAGGCCCATGAGAACTGCCAACATATGCATATACCCATGAAAGTCATTTATTGATATACATTTAGTTCTTTGATTCTCTTAACTACTCCGAGAAAAATAAGAGAATACAGAATCTGTTGGCACATGATCCTTGGCCAGCTCTATCCACGCTATGAATACAGCTCGGCCCGAAAACGATAAAGAGCGAAACCAATTTGTTCGAGATTAAACTTCCTTTTGACTTGGAGTGCATTAGCTACACCTACAAGAAGTAATCTCTTTAACTTACTGTTGAATTCAGAATATCTTTCGTCTGGGAGTAGTCGCTTAAACTTCCAAGTAAGTGTGGACTATCACTCACCTCAGGCTCCCAACTCTCCCGCGAGGAAGAGATGCTTGAATTTATTGATTCCAACAATTGAGACCTCAGAGTCTTATATGTCTGAACTGGGAGACCGATCGTCTTAAACTACCAAGTTGTTTTAAGAAGGGCATGCACTTCAGACAAAATGGAATGAAATTGAACATGATTCATAATTGATGGTAAAGTTCTATTTTATGATGAATAACAACAATAAAAAAAAAATTCAAGACTTCCCTACTCTAGTGGTATTACCAAGTTGTAAGTCTATTGTAATTTATTTTTTGTCACAGAATAATCATCATGTGATTTGAAATAACATCCACGTACGCATATTGAATGTCTGTTGGGGCATTATTATGTTATCAAAGAAAATATAACATAAGTCATTAAAAATGGTAGTAATTACAATATTCATTAACTCTTTTCAAATGTTAACTCTCTCTTAGTTATAAAAGTATCATACAGGTCTGAAATGAATTTATCATTTCAATCTCGTTTTTAAGGAAGTTCATCCTTCCCACTTGTTTTTTGACGTGATCATTCTTTTCCTTTTATCTATTTTGATGGATAATATCTCGATGAAGACATTAAAAACCCCAAAGGAGATACTTATAACGATTTTGCAGCGAAAAAAAAAAAAAGGAAATGAGGATCGCTCCAAGAAAAATCGAGATCTTAAGAAGACTACCAAAATGGTTGAAAGTCAAAAGGTGGCTGAGGAGGGAGCTTCTTCATGTCATCTCGTAGAAGATGTTGCCTAGGACCGTATCCTGAGTGGCACACGAAAGAGATCGCCCAAGACATTTCTATGAAGATGCCCTAATAAAAAACTCTATCGATGGAACCAATTAATGTTTGATCTGAACGATCCCAAGGCCACTCATATGCCCGATCTGTTGAACGAGTGGAAGGGGTCGAACCTCATAATGGTTTCAGAGCTCAAATTTGGTGGCAAGGACATGATCCCCTGATGCTACAAAGGTTAGTAAATTTGATAGGTCGTGATTTCATCAGTAACGTTCAAATGATCTTTGAAGTTGCTCTGCAGATTTTTCAGTGGATCAGTGACTCCGCCCCATGATGCCCCCAAGTGATCCTCAGTAAGAGGTCTTGTAGAGCAGGCACTGAAAGAAGAGTCTTGAATGAAACAATCCAATAATGATCCATCATTCAAATGTAATATAGCATGTGTCGATCTATTTAATCATTCATTACAGAGTATAATCGTTTGCCACTTGTAAAGATCCACGTTGAAGAAGCCCATCGCCTGAGCAAGGCAATGTCAGCCACATAACAACTCTAACTTCAGTATCTACGGAGTCTCTGAAGCAACCAGAGGAAGAGGAACTAGCAGTGTTGACTGCGACCTCTGATGAGATGTCGAAGCTAGTTGTCAAAATGCAGGTTATGGCATAAACAAAGCGGTACTTCCGATCGAGCAAGTTGCTAGTCATCATGATCTGATGAGCGGTTGAAAGGAGGCTTGCAGCAAGCCATGGAACACTACAACTAAAAAATTAAAGAAACAAACTCAACCATTATTTTGAAAATCGGATCAAACTAACTCATCAAACCTATACTATCAGGAATCGAGCCCGGTGCCGGTCCAGCAGGAGTAAGAATCAGAATTGCAACTAGCCGACATAGAACTGGCCGAATTGTTGATCCAATCGGAAACCAAAAAACTTGTTCTTGATTTAAGAGAACGGGTCAATTCCCTCATTGGCGATGTGATCCCCTCACATTCCGTCGCCGGCTTAAAAAGGATCGTACTGGTTCCTCAAAATTTTCGTTCACCATGGGAGAATACTTTTCGATGTCATTTATGAGGCCTGCCTGGTCGCGAGAAGAATAAGGTACGAAGGAAAAACATGAAAGCAATCCGTACGAGGGCTTTGCATGGGGAGTTTCCAATAGAGAAGAAAGGCATTGGAGGCGGAGTCAAGGAGGGCAAAAAAATAGAGTTTTTAGGAAGATGATGATTACACAATGGTGAAAGAGTTCCTCAGCGCCACACGACAGATATAATGATGGGATGAAGAGCAGTCAACTCTATCGTGGGATCTCATGCCAACGTGGTGAATGGGAGCCAATAGCAACCTTAAGAAAATTAAGTCATACGATGGTTGAGATGTAAGAAAATTTTAGGTTCTTATTTCGTTTAATTTTTATTCAATATGAAATCGTTTTAAAAGTTATAGTGACGTGATTTTTATGTTTCATATTCTTTTTTTTTTAAATTATTTGCTATTAATTTATAAAATAACATAAAAAAAATATTATAGTGTTGTTATTTAAATATTGAGATATTTATATTATATTTTATAATTATTTTTTACAAAAATTACATCATTTGTCACATTTAAACAAATTAATAATTTATTACGTCATCCGGTTGAACCTCCGATTCAAACCCGATTTAACCTTTAAAAGTTGAACTTCTGTCTTTACCAGTTCAATATCTGATCTGGTTTTTAGAAAATTGGTTTCAAAAAAGCACGAAAACAAGATACGAAGAAATGTGCCATAAGAAAGAAATCAACATTGCTAGATAATTATGTAAATACAATGATACGTGTGAATTATGTGAAACAATTGTCTAAGTTTCCTCTCAAATTTCTTTATTATTTGTTCTTTTTATGTTTTTTTGGGTGTTTTTGTGTAAAGCGTAATTTACAATTACTTTTGAAAACTTCAAAAAATTTTAGCATCTACTGGATGTAAACCTGGATCCCAAATGAAGCCATTCAGTGCCAACCAAGCAAGCTGAAAGGTTGGCACAAGGGCACAAAGGCAACCCTCTCTAGGGACCCAGACTCATCTCGAGAGCATAGGCACCATAAATTTGACTTATGAGAATAGTAGAATCATATAGAAAAATACAGAATCCTAAGATAATCAATCGATTTAGGAAACTAAATCAATTTAATTTCCAACCTTTCTCAGATTCATGTTCCCACCTTCCCACTTCAGCGCTTTGTCTGGGCGTCGGGCACAAGAACGCTAGTCAAGTGTCGCCTAGGCGTCCCACATACATACGCGCCTTATCACTTTAAGCGCTTACACACTCCTCCAATCCAAGCACCTTACATCGCTACCCGAGTCATCAGAACTCCTGCACCATACTTCGAAACCTCGACGTTGAAGAACTGACTAACGGGAGTTAATGCGGTTTCTCCTTGCTAAAGTTCTGAGTCGTTGATCCATGGGATCGAACAACAACAAAAAACAATAACCACAAAACCTTTATCCCACTAAATGAGATCAGCTACATGAAAAAAAAAATCTGAAAAAGAGTCGCTCTCTTTGGTCTTCGACTTCTCTCATTCTTCAAAGGCTCTTCTGAGTTTTTCTATGGAGAGTGAGAACGAGCGATTTTTTTGAGTAGAGAGAATTTTTGTGAGCAACATTGGAGAAGGATTTGCAAACAATAGATTGACGAAATTTCAAGGTATAATTTTTGTTTTTCTTCTTTCTCAAACTCTTTCTAATTGCTTTGAATTGACTGAACTCATTTATAGTGATGTATGGGGTTCATTCCCAATTACTTCTTATCAATGATAGAAATATTACATAGCTTTTGTTGATGATTTCTCAAAATTTTGTTGGGTGTTCTATGTGTCATAAATCTGAAACATCTCAAATAACTCAAAGTTTTATTAATCTTCTCAAACATCTCAAATAACTCAAAATTTAATACTAAAATCAAATATCTTCACTCCAAAGAATGCAACAACAATCAATTAAATATGTTTCTCATCAAACTTATCATCCGTCTTAATTTTTCATGATCATATACACCCAAGCAAAATGGCATTGTTGAAAGGAAACACATACACCTCATCCAAACAACTCGAGCCCTTCTACATCAATCTCAACTTCCACATTAAGTTCTTAATTGATGCACTAAAAACCGATGTCCATCTCATTAATCGAATGCCCACAAAAACCATCCACCGCATCTCATCATATGAACATCAACATAAATCCCTACCATCATACAATCATCTTAGAGTTTTTGATTGTGCTTGCAATCCATGGAGAATACCACAAACAACCCATAAACTTGAACCAACATCAATTCAATGTGTTTTCCTAGGTTACTCCGTACAATATAAGGGCTGAAAATGCTTCCATCCTCCTACAAACAAACTCATCATCTCTCGACATGTGGTGTTTGTGGAACATCATTTTCCATATAAAAATAAATCTTCCTCAACTTCCACAACACCACAGGCTTCAATCTCAACAATACCTTCTTTTCTCCTCCAACCCACTACATACCTCACTCTATCACAAAACACATCTCCAACCAACTCCATGAGCACCTCAAATATTGCAAGTCCTCTTCCTCTACAAAATTGCAAGCCCTCTTTATATGGAACATCATTTTCCATTTTCCAAAATTGCAACCTTCATTCTCAACCATACCTCCTTTTCTCCTCCAACCCACTACATACCTCACTCCGCCACAGAAGCCATCTCCATCTACCTCCACCAGCACCTCAAACATTGCAAGTCCTCTTCCTCTACAAAATTCCAATGCTACAAATCTTCCTCTCAATACTCCGCCCAATCCCACAGAATCCACAAAGCCAACACATACAACCAACAAACTGATGCATCACTCTATGTGCACCAGGCAGCAAACAAGCCATCTCAAACCAATAAAAAAATTGAATCTCGGCCAACAACTTGACCATCCTCTCAATCATACCTCATACACTTAAGCATCTAAGGATCCCGATTGGTGGTTGGCCATGGCCGAAGAGTTCCAAACCCTCCAATGCCAAAACACATGGATTCTAGTTCTTAAACCACCCAAACAAATCATTTTTGAATCAAGGTGGACTTATCCTACCAAAGTAAACTCCAAGGGGGGAAGTGACTAAATACAAGGCTCCCTCGTTTCCCAAGGCAACTAGAATATGTCACCAATAATTTTGAAACATTTATCCATGTGGCTAAGATACCAACCATTCGTATCATACTTAATATAGCTCTTCATCAACATTGGTCAAAATTGGTCGGTGCTTCAATTTGACATATCGAACAACTTCCTCCATGGCACAATAAATAAAACTGATTAAGGGTTTCATGATTCTCAGTTTCCTCATCATGTTTTCCTGCTCAAGAAATTGTTGTATAGTCTAAAAGGGTTTTCATGTTGTCAGCGTTTTAGTATTATTTATTGAGGGTTTAGGGTTTAGGGTTTAGGGTTTAGGGTTTAGGGCCATGTTGTCAGCGTTTTCATATCCCGTGAATTCCAAATTAGTAAAATTGAACCATCTCTACAAATTTATGCTCAAAACAATGACCTTGTCTTTGTTCTTATCTACGTGGACGGCATTCTCAACACCGACAGCAAATCACAAAAAAATTCTCAGCTCCAAAAAGAACTTGCAACCCGGTTTCAGCTTAAGCACCTAAGACCGATGGATTGTTTTCTTGGTATTGACACTCACACGGAGGACCACACATTCTTTCTGAGCCAACAAAGGTATGCCATACAAAGTTTTTACAATGATGCAATGCAGAACTACCGCACCATTAGCACTCCTATGCCCAAACCGAAAACAAAATCGGTTGCAGACAGTCCATTGTTTCACAATCCCCGCTATATCGTCAGCTCACAGGATCACTCCAATACCTAACCGTCACCAGACCAAACATCGCCTATGTTGTAAATCATTTGTGCTGACACATGCATATGCCAACCGAGGCTCATTGTACATATCTCACACATCTTCGCTACCTGAAGGACATAATTCATCTCGACTTGCAAATCAGTCTTAGAAACCTACAATCGCATACTTATACTGATGCAGATTGGGTTGGAGATCAGATCGATAGGAAATCCACAACAGGAGCGTACTCGTTTCTGGGAGATGCTTCTATATAAGGTTGTAGATGAGCTGAATTTGAGCGTGCTCAAGCTTGACTCGTGTTTGGTTCGTCTGAAATTGCTTGTGTTCAAAATCAGCTAGTGTTTGAAATTGGCTCGTTAACAATGTGTTTGTGTTTGACTCGATTTAAATATTTTCATACGTGTTTGGCTTGTGTTCGACTAGAAATTGGTTCGTTAAATTTATTTGAAAAATAGATGTAGAGTGTTGAATTCGACTATGCACCAACTCTGTGCAAAAAAAGGTGCAGAACCACATGACCGATGAGCTGTTACGATTTAATCTTAGATATAAATATATATAATATATTATTATATAAATAAAATATATAATCTCTTTATTTCGAGCTAAAATGAGCTGAACATGAGCGAACAAGTGATTGTTCATGTTCAGCTCATTTATAATTCGAGCTTAAAAAATTTGTTTGTATTCTGCTCTTATACTTAACGAACGAGTCGAACAATACTTGTTCACGAATAACCATCTTTTTTGACAGCCCTACTCCTATCTCTTGGATTGTGAAGAAATTGTAGACAGTCGCCCGTTCCTCATGTGAAGCAAAATATCGTGTCTTAGCCACTGCCACCACTGATATCATTTGGCTACTTCGACTCATAGAAGAATTTGGTGTACTTGCATCGAAACCTATTCCATTGTATTGTAAAAATATATCAGCAATCTTGTTAGCCAAGAACCCAACTTTCCATGTGAGGACCAAGCAAATTGAGATAGATCAACATTTTCTACGTGATCATATCAGCAGCAACACCATTATTCTTGATCACATCCAGTCCAAGGACCAAATAGCTGATTACCAAGATATTACCCAAACGCCAATTCCAGTTACTTCGACTCAAGCTGAAGGTTTGTCGCCCGGGGGGGGGGGTTACTGACCATAAAACCCCTACCAGTGGTCCCAACACAAAACTCACGCATAGTGTTAGAAACTGTTATGTATAGGTTTATTTTTGTCTCTTATATATGACGGCCCTCTGTGCAGTTCATAGTAAGGAAGATTTTTATCCCATTCGTATAGTATGGTTCCTCTCAAGTAAGAGAGGCGAACTATCCTCTTCTCTGTTTTCACTATTGTCTAAATTTCTATCCTCATTCCTTTAAAAAAAGGAAAAACATAAGATTTAGAAAGAGATATCAATCCTAAAAACCTCCATTCATTTAGTGTTAAAAGTTAAAATCCAAATGTTAAACCACAATCAATCTCTCACCATTCACCTATTAACCTTCTCGCCATCATAGCAATCAAAAATAAACTTCCCCATCCATTTCTACCCCTATTTGAGCTCTACCCAAACCCAAACCACTTGGTCCCAAACATCCTTAACCCACCAGAATTCCCCCACACAGAAGAACTAACCCCACCAAATCCTGCAACTTAACCCCCACCCAATAATTTCATAATACCTCTATCGCTTCCAAAAACAGAAAAATAAAACAAAATAAAAAACCATAAAACTCTAATCTGCATCCAAAAAACTTGGCCATGTTCCTTCATCGCATCAATCTGAAAAAGTCAATGATTGTATAATTCATAGAATGTACCTTGCATTTCAGACACTACTTATTCATGGAATTTTTATCATATTATGTGATAAAAATTTAATTGTTGTTGAACTTAAAAATTTTTAATTCAAGATGAACTTCTTAAATTCGCATAGAAATCTATCCACAAAAAATATTGAATTGTGAGTTACGCATTTATGCTAAATACAAGGGCTTTGGAAAGATTTAATAAAGTCATTCAATTAACTTTATCAAAAACTTGCAATTTTATTTAAACAAAAGCTATTTCATATTTTTAATTTCAATAACAATTTGTAAACTATAGCAAATGTTCCTTTCATCCATGTTGCATGCTAGATTATTCCCATAATTGGCATAGATTTCTGCATCAAACAGTTCAAGATTATTTTTGCACATGGTTATGCTAAATTGTAAACAACTGAAAAAAGTGTTAAATGCTTTAGAACATGAGCAAAATGCATAAGCCAAAACTAGAGGCAACAAAGTAACATGTGTTTATGGAATCAAAAAACTATTAAATTTCATGAGAGGTGGTTGTATATTTGTAACATGTAGTAATGTAAGTATGGCTAAAATTCTCATGACAAACGAATAATGGAAAATTTACGTACACACTGCAAAATTCCAATGTATTTACATACTAACACAGAGCTTGATATTTATACTTCTAACACTGTAGTGTCATAAACCTATGCATGAAAATGTGCATTTATCTTTCAAAAATCAGTAATAGGGGTATATTTTATGTATTATTAAAGAATTGAGTGTTATGCACGTATATTTTTAACATGTAGTAATGTAAGTATGGTTAAAATTCTCATGACAAAAGAATAATGAAAAATTTACATACACACTGCAAAATTCCAATGTATTTACATACTAACACAGAGCTTGATATTTATACTTCTAACACTGTAGTGTCATAAACCTATGCATGAAAATGTGCATTTATCTTTCAAAAATCAGTAATAGGGGTATATTTTATGTATTATTAAAGAATTGAGTGTTATGCACGTAAATATGAAAGTTTATGTGCTCAACTTGTAAACACATAAGATTGTATACATGTATGTACTTGCCCCAAAAGTAACTTAATGAGCATAACAATTTTGAATTATAAATGAAGAAGGAACTTCTTTTAGGGGCCAACCATCTAATACTACTACTAGTCTTCGCATTTCCAAGACAATTTTTACATCAACTAATATTCCCATGTTTACGTCTGCCAATAACCAAGATTAAAATATTATTGGATTTTATTATCACCAAGAATCTCCTCATTTTAAACCTGAAGTGGATCATCTACAAATTCCTAAACAAAGATCGATATGATACAATCATAATGTTTTTTCCCAGAGGAAATTTGTTATATACCGCATAGGCCACCAAAAAATTATATTGTAATCCTATAATCATGTTAACCCGGCAGATTTCATATTTAACTATTATTCATTGAATGATAGGTATGACCCAAATGAATACGCTAACTGGATAGCACAAATAGAAGAATATTTCAAATTAATGAATACACTTGAATTTTTTTGTTAAAAAGAATAACTTTTCAGTACTAACTAAATTGAATATACCAAATGTTTTAAAAACATTAATAAAGCACGATTGACTAGTAGATACTAACCATTGAGATTACAAAATCTAAATTATAGTCTGAAATAAAAACATCTTCCTTCATATCAATCAACAAGTACTTTGATCCAAAATTTATATTAAGGTTATCTTATTGTGGTAGACAATTTAAGAAATTAAAGAACTAAATCCAAAATCTAAAAATAGGGTAACGAAAGATAAATTTATAAATCAATTCAGGTATGAAACTATAACTGAGGTATGAAATCATTAATTAAATATAAACTAAAGGATGTATTTTATGGATTAAAAAAATTAAAAAAATCAAAAGCTTGAAAAGACAGACAAACATGAAAGCATCTTTTGTAGGATCACATTCTAGATTTGATATTGCATCTGCATAATCTAGGTAACATGAACTACAATCACAACATTTTCCTAACATCGGCATTATTATCTCGGAGGATACAACACCAGTAAGAAAATTTAATAAACTTGGATACTTTAAATGTAATCAAACAAGACACCTCACAACTTCGTGGTCCTTATCTTTCTTTGGCACTTGAGTCCGCTATGCACAAGGGTGGTATGATGACTAATATGAGCAATTAGACTGATGAATCAAATGATCACTCAACTGTTGAAATATTTTCCGCCACTAATAAGTAATTCCAACGTTAATAAAAATTGTTGGAGAACCCATATCCTTCATACTTAAACATCTAATAATAACAACAAAAGCAAATTAGTTACAAATGGTGAAAATACTATAAATTTATTAACTATAGACACCTCAAGAAAATACAATCTAAAAGCCAAGTCACATAAGAATCCTTTTTAAAAATGCAAGGGTTAGCAAGCCAGCTACATCTATCATTAAAATATTGATGGAATTGGCTGGCACCAATAAACTAATGCAAACCCAGCCTGGATCTAGAAATGAGAAAACGAGTTTGACCAACATTTTTTTCTCCAGCCATAGCAAAAAAGGATAAAATGTATGCTTCCAAAATCAACTTCATAAAACTAGTCGTTGACTTGTAGAATAATATGACTATGGTCCATCATAAAGACAAGATTATCATCCAAAGATAATGGCACGGTTATTAAAAAGAACAGGTAAAAAATACACATTTAGCCATCCTAACAATAAACACACTACGTAATCCAATGACGTGGGGCCTGATGTATATTGGTAGACGTATTTACAGTAGAAATAAATCGAACCAGATAGTGAAAAAGAAAAAAAGCAATAATATCCATAATAATGCTGCAAACTCTCAGTCCCTACCAAACATATCATGTTGTAGAAAATGAGGGGAAGTTTTTATCAGGATCTAACATGCAAGAAAATAATATATTTTACCTTCTTGATGTCCTCTCAAGTTCAGATTCTTCACTAGGAGCTTCACCATGGCCATGCTCATGAATTCTGCTGCCACCAGAGCTCTCAGCATACTGCAATCTGTTTCTAGGAACCTTATCGAGCAGCGCATTTACTATTGCACTTTCCGAATTGGTTAATTTACTCATTTGTCTAGGTGAATTAGGACCATAAACACAATTTGCTTCCAACCCGCCACCATCCATACTCCGGGCAGCATCTTGTGCTTCATTGACTGAAACACTTGATAAGGTGGCGGGGTGTGTGGGTGTGCGAAGACTATCATAACCATGTGAAATAGTTAGCGAATCACTTGCAGACCTCCGATGGCATCTTCCTTGGGGGCTAGAATCAGAATCAGTTAGGAGGTCATCGAGCCAGGATGTATTCTCTTCCAAGAGGAAATCCATGGACTGATGTCTAAAGAGTTCTGGAGAACACTGATCATCTCCTTGTGCAATTAGGTCTGACGGATCCAATGAACGTGTACGAAGGCACTTGTTCTGTAACGGGCAACGAGGTGGTAGATTTGAATGGCGCGACATCACAATTTGGTTCAGATCACTGTAGCGATTCAAATTTAGTTTACCCGTGTTAAAAATCCTTTGTTATTCTGAAATAGAAAGCAAAACCTATAAATTATTAGCTTTTCTCTAAAGAAAACTAAAAAAATTCTGCCAGCATTAAATCAAACCAAAATTGATGCAAAAATCAGTCCAAGATGAACAACTTGAAAACAGACTAAAAAAGAAAGGCTCTAAAATGCAGCAGTATTGTTAAAACCTAATCCAAGTAACTTCCTTAAACTTGTGTCCGGTGCATCGAGATACATCAATCGAAACGATTTGCATATTTCCTCCGCCCAACAGAGATACCTATTTTATAACAAACTGAGAAAAAGCGTCATGCATTGCGCAAAAACGCAGCCATTATCCCACCAAAAATTTCCCAAAGGTCCCAAAACATCAATGGAAACTCAATCCGGCTTCCAGAGCTAAAACCCTACAACCAAACTCTCGCGTTAAAACACCAACAAGCCAAATCAATGCAACAGTGAATACAAGCATTCTCCATGCCCATAATCAAATCAGCCGCAGCAGATTCAATAACACGACATTTCTCACAAATTCTAGTGCCGATCGAACCCACCAACTTTGGAACCATGGAACAAAAACGAAACAAACGAACGCATCGAAAACGACCAAATCATCGGTGAACACACATGGAACATCACTGAAAGAGAAGGAGAAAACAAAGGAAAATAATGGATTTAAACGAAACAAAAATCCATTCTCGTCTTTTTCATTTCCTCTCTTTTTGCTGTTTTTGGAGTTCTCTTTACCTGCTCCTTCTTATTCGGGAGAAAGAAGAAGACGGTAGAGAGGTGAGAGAGGCCTCGGATAAAGAAAAAGTGGCGGGGTACCATGAGAATCCAGCTGGCTTCAGCATGCCTTGTGCAGGAGTGGTTGATTGATTTCAACATCAACTTAATAGCAACCGTTCGATTTACATTGATAGTCGTGCATACGATTCCTTCCGATATAATGGCAGATCTGATCGTTGGAAATTATTAAATTAGCTTTTTCTTCACTTCTACGGAGCACGACCGGTTTGGCAGATTTTTCTAATAAAAACTATCCACTTAATGATATTTTTTTAATATATATTTCCTTTCATTAAGTCGTATTCTTCTTAAAAATTGCAAAAATAGCTTCTTGTTGGAAAATTTTTTTTAAAAGAATTCTTGTTATTTTGAGTTCGTGATTTTTAAAAAGCGGGAGAGAATGCATTCATGTAATTTATTTATAAATATAGCACATAATTATTATATATTTATATATCTAACATCAAATGTATTATCATTGAACTTTTTAAAAGTTAAAATAAGATAATAATTATATTTTTTTGAAAGGATGTATAATATTTTTTATATAAAAATGTCACTTATCAGTTTTATAATTTTGATTGCACATTAATTATTAGTCTTTTTTAAACATTAGTGTGGTGTACGCCGCACTTTATAGTATTTGACAGATTTGTGTTACATTATTACTTCAAAAACTATGATGGGAATTTATATTTTGCTACAAGACTGTAATAAGTGTGATGGCAGCAAGAAAGTTATGATTGTACTTTTTAAAGAGAAAAATGTATGATCGTTGTAATAATTTTAGCAGCAGTTTCATAATTGCTTCTTCAAATAGCTATAGTTCTTCTAAACAGACTATATGTTAAACTATATTGTGAGAATTTCTTAGCCAATAATTCATGTAAAAATTTAACTCGCAATAATTAAAATAAAGGTTGTTAGCACGTAAGAATCTCAACTTTCTATTTGAGCTTCTCTCATCAACATGTTTAGTACTAACATTCAAATATTAATATAACACAAGTAATAATAATAGTTGTTAACATATTATGTAACAATCAAATGGAACTTTAGCTTGAACTTGATTTATTAATTAGTCTCAAGTTCTTGCACTCCCAATCCCCCAAAGCAACAAAATGTAGTGAAGCTTTGATTTACCGCAGCGAACACAAATGTTTGGTTTTCCTTTTGTTTGGTGAAGTAGCGTCTTCCATAGTTGTTTCAACATAATGAATTTTTTTTTGTCATTTTAGATCGTATATGACAATATATGTTTCACTTACATAACTTTTAAAAGAACTTCGCCAAACAACGAAGCTCTTTCCTTACACTATGAAAGTTACAATAATGATTTTATGAGTTGTTTTATCCAAAAATAAAAATAAAAAATTAGCCCTGCATTTATTAGAAAAAATAGAAGGAAATGCTATTATTTTTAAATGTTTAAATAATTCAAAAGGGGTCGTGGCTCCTCTTAGAAATGTTCAACGAGTTTAACTTGAGCCCATAAAATTAGGATTGATTATGGTGGGCCTAAAGGCCCGGCAGCCCAACCACCATAAAACACGTTCAATCGAACTTCGATCTCCTTCGGCGTAACGGCGCAGGAAAGTAATGCTAGGTGCCTTGGCGGAGAGGGTATTATATTACAATTAAAAATTATATCAACACTCTAATTACCTATATTAACTAACCCTATTGAATACCAAAAATTAAATACTTCAGGGAAATCGTACACGTGACGCATTGTGATTAGAGTCCTGATATAATTTTTCATCATCATGACTCATGACGTAATATTTTTATATCTTGACAGGCAAAAATTACATTATAATAATTTTGCTTACAATAAATAAAATTAACCTCAAATTTCTTACAAAATAATTATATTTAAATATTAACATATAAAAATATTTTTTTAATTATAGGCAATAAAATCATACTTTATTTATTTTCAATAAAA
>NEWO01000770.1:174821-185557 GCA_003013225.1 Phalaenopsis aphrodite | reverse complement strand
TCCAAAGCTCCAGCAAAGCTCCAACCCCACCCTAACGCTAACCCTATGGATTCCGGCCAACCTGCGCCCCAACGGCCGCCATCGCACCTCCACCTTTCTCCTCGGAGAGAGCTCCAGCTCCAAGGCCCCCGACCATCCCCTCTCCGAGTAAGCAAAGAATCTCACAAGATTAAGAAGCCCCCACTTCCCCCACCCCAGCTCGATCCTCCACCGATCGCTCCCTCGCAGGACTCGCGAGAGCCGATCATCATCTACACCATCTCACCTAAGGTCATCCACGTCGAACCCTCCAATTTCATGGACCTCGTTCAGCGACTCACAGGTCCACGATTCCCCGATCCACAAACTCCGCCGGCGGAAACCCTCTCCCCTGCCGCCAAGCTTGCGACCATCCATCGGACGATTCAGAGCCCGGGAGCCGATCGGCCCGCTTCTTCTTCCTCCGTAGCTGATTTGGATGTTTTGAATGATCTGTCAACGGACCGGTGTTGTTCAATTCCCGGGATCTTATCGCCGGTTCCGGCGAATCTTCCGCCCATTTCCCCGGCCTTCTTCTCGCCATCGTACATCGATTCGAGTTTTCAGAACTTCTTGCACGATCTCAGTCCGGCTGGTTTTCATGTCGGCAGGTCATCTCCCGGCGGCCCGATCGCCGGCGGCGGCGGCGTCGGCGTCGGCGGAGGGAACTTCTGGAACAGTTCCGGTAACTTCTTCTCCCCTTCTGTAGTACCGTCTCCTGGAGTCGCTGCGTGGGATCTCTTCAACCAATTTCAAGATTTTTAGGTGGTGTTCGCAGGATTTAGCCATGAATTTAACTCAAATTCAGCCAAACCCAAAAAAAAAAAAAAAACTGAAAATGAAAATGAAATCCAGCTTTCCATATATCCGAGCTGAATTTATCCACTTCCATCTTCTCTATAGCCATTCCGCCTGCAAATCCAGATACCAAATCCCACAAAGAGGAGCATTTGCTGGAGTTACTCCCAGCACGAGCTCGCCGGAAGTTCAAATTTGAGGAAGGAGGATTTGATTTCATGAAGCAGGGGAGAAGAAAATACAATTTACAAATAATTGATTTCATTTTTTGCTGTATATTTTTTTTAAAATCGATTCTTTTGTAAGATTCATCTTGTGATTAAGGCCGGCAATTTTGTTGCATGACAAATGCAATTGAAGCTTTTATTTTTTGTCAATCATAAACAATTTCTAAAAAATTGGCGAGGAGGTCTTTATAGCAATTTCATATTTGTCAGTTTGTAACAATCATGATGGAAACACAGGTCGCTATTGCTTCGTACGACAGAGCGGTACATCTCCGCTAATCGCTATTGCTTCCCTCTTCTTTAGTTCCGTAGCAAGCGACGGACTTGCAACGTATGGAGATCTCTGAAACACCTTGTCTTGCTCGCCATGCCCTGATCTTCGATTTGACAAATGAAATGAAAAGAGAGGATCCAGATGTCCTCAAAATGAAAAATTATTGCATTTGAACCAATTAAGAACTCCCTTACCAAAATAAAGTGTATGTCACTGTGCCTTATTTAAATTTTCAAATAGGTAAAAAATTGCTCCCTCAAAAGTCCAGAGAGTGCCTCTATTTATACAATTCTCCTTGGCTCTCACCTAGATCATAGAAAAATTATTCCATAGACACTGCATGCAAAAAAAATGTGATGGGGGTATTACCATTCTTTAACACATCAAAAAATTATTAGTAAATATAGGAATCTTATATATAAATGAGCTATTTTGTTTTTGTTTTTAAGTTTTTTATTACATCTGAGTAGCTAACGGATTACACCTTCCAAGGCATATTAAAGGTGAAATGCAAAAAAATGAAGTCTTGGTGTTATATATGTAAATACATAGGAATAAAGTGGTATGTATGTGAATCTCAGTCATTTGAACTTGGCTTAATTAGAAATGCTATCTCGGAGTTCAGCTAATGCTAGGTAGAGCCTGACCTTAGAATGACAATAAAATTTTATTGAACTTAATGAAAATTATAAGAGGAGCCCATTAACATTTCTAACTCCAAATCATGTATGTTGGATCTCAAATTGTCTTTTGTGAACACGCTTCAAGAGTTGAGAGCCAAATAAATGAGAGGAAAAAAAAGTAAAGTGTGTCAAGAATTTATTGTCAAGAGAACTGAGGGAGAGAGTCTCATTTATTTGTATTTTTGTCTCTTATTTATAGGAGTATATTTTGTACAATTACATGAAGAAGAGAACAGTTATAAAAATCGTTTTTAATATAATTAATGATCTAATTGATTATATGAATTTTATATCATATATATATATATATATATATATATATATATATATATATATTAATTTGAATTTAAATAAAGTAGTAATCGGCGGGCCGACTTGGCTCAGTTCAACTGATTGAGGAGATCGATCGAGTGGCAATTGTACCTTCCGAAGTCCGTGTCGGTCGAGGCGTTTGGCCCCATGGTATCTCACTTGCCTCAGGTCGGTTGGCCAGCTGCAATCAGATGAGTCGTGACTCACCGGCCGTTCAACTCAAGTCTTACAAAACATGTGTCTCGCATGTCTGGTAGGTTAGTCGCCTCGGCCGAATCTCCAAGTCTCGCAAAGTCTTAGACAAATCTTTTCACGGCCGGGATGATTTATGCCTTACTCTTGGCGGATTTCGCCACTACCAAGTGAATAATAGATGGAGGTTATACCTACTGGATGTAAAGAATGTGTTTCTTCATGAGGATTTGCCAGAGAAGTTGTACATATAGATAACTCCAGACTTCAGCATAAAACAAACAGTGGGCAAGGTATGTGACAGGGGGAGTCATTGAACGGTTTGAAACAGTCTCCTCGAGCTTCGTTTGATTGGTTTTAGAGAGCAATGATAAACAATGACTATCAACAAATTAATGTTGACCACACAATATTCATTCGACAAAATTGTGGTCACATTACTACGCTTGTCGTGTATGTGGATAATATGATAGTCACTGGTGATAATAAGAGATAGATTGTGCAGCTGAAGGCAAGGTTGGGGCAGATTAAGAGTATGAGATGAAGAACCTAAGACATCTTAGATACTTCCTTGGGATTGAGGTGGTTCATGGAGCAGAGAGAATTGTTCTATCTTAGAAGAAGTATGTGCTAGACTTGCTAACATAGCCGGACATGTTGGGACTCTAACTGGGTGAGTTGTGCTGATGACAACCAGACTACAACTGGATACTAAAAGTTTGTATGGGGAGTGTTGAGATTTGTATCTAGTTTAGAGTCCTACTTGTAAGTAGGAAATATATAAAAAATCTAGAGATTTATTTGTAAAATATTGTAAAGTTCTATATAAGCTCAAGTGGTTAATGAATAGAACTTGTTTTCAAAGAGCAATACTTCTTTTGATCCAATTGAATCTCTCTACTTAACCTACCAAGATTGTGACACTTTTTACAATCGAGTGAACAACCAATTATTATGTCTAAAATTGCTACAAGACAAATGAATGCAACATGAACTTAAAAGGAAACAAAACTTTCACATTACACACAATTAAAAGAAAGTGTAAAAACGAATAAGAGTGTGTAGTGTCAACAGCAAACCTCCCTCCCTCTTGATTTAGCCATCAAAATTACCAAAAGAGAGGAATCAAAACTTCTTTTAGCTCCAACTTAGATCAATATATCCCTTGACCGAGCTCAAAGTAGCAATGACCTTGCTTTCCACACGATGAAAACAGCTTGACAGAGTAAGTTTTAGAGATATCAAGTCTGCAAAATGGTGACTTAATCTAGATTTTTCAACTCTTAACCGTCGTTAACCACCATCGATGTATTTTTCATCAAAACGTAAAGACCCTCAACATTAATATCGAGTTCACTATATCAACTTTCTCTCTTTCTCTTCAGCAAGTGGTCGGAACTCTCCTTCCTCCATTGAATCATAAGTAACCCCTAACTCTCCTTCTCCTGGTTGAATCGAGGATCTAATCAAAGTAAAATCATTGCTTTCTTGGGCAGAGTGATTGCATGACCCATCGTTAATGTCCTCCACTTCATATATTCTCACAGGATTCAAAGATTTAACCACTTGATACCCAGTAGGAGGATCTGCTGGTAAATTGCTGACTTTTGGCTTGAAAACTCCCCATGGATAATATTTTCCATAGAACCCTAACATGAAACAAATGAATGCCAAACCGCATCAGAAAGATTGTTCAGAAAAAATTGTTTTGCAATTTCCTAATGTGTAAATAATTGCAATGCTCAACTTCTTCTAAAGAAACCCAATAATCCTAAAAAAAATTGATGCTTGGTTTTCCTTGTGGACATAACACTCACTTTGATGGTCTTGTGGCAGCACGAAGGAGGAGAAGATGAGCAACTCGACTTCATCAAACTCAAACCTCAACATCAAATCATTGTTGATGATATCATCCACAAGCTCATCAAGTACAGTTTCACCGCTTAAAAGGATGAGTAAATATTTAGTTTCAGGTTTTCAGAGTAAATTTTTTTTCCATCAGTGTACAAAATAAGGTGCCTATGTGCCCTCCAAGGAAGTTTCAGCTATGTAAACATGTATTTGCTTCGTGTAATAGAAGTAAAAAAAAAAAAAACTGAAAAGACATAATGATCCCTGACTCTTTGCAAGGGGATCATTTTAGTCTCAAAGTCTAGAAAGGTGTCAATTTAGTCCCCCGACTCTTTTAATAAGGGTTGATATAGTCCCCGTTGAGAACTATTTCAGCCCCAATTAAAACAGTTTGGAGACCAAATTAGCAGTTTTATAAACTCTGTGACTAAAATGGCCTATGTAAACAGTCAATGGACTATTTTGACATTTTGCTCTTCTTAAAAAATACATGTACCTGTATGATCCAGGAAAGAAGTAAAGGGCTACATGTTCATCAGTTGGGGATGAAACCTTGAAACTATTCGGCCAAGCAACCAACCTTGGAAGCTTCTGCATGTGAAGAATCAAAGGCAACTCTCTAGATAAGTTGCACACCTTTAAGCATGCGCTACTAGAAAGATGAGCACTCAAGGGGCCCAATTCTACTTTGTCAATATTGAAGTATCCTCTGTTACATATACAAGCAATGATCAAACAAAATATCAAAATTAAGGAAAAAAAAAAGAATAACTCGCGCAAGGTGATTGGAAGCATATGTAAATATTATCATTGCACCAACTAAAATTTAAGCTTTGGCACATAGTTAAAAGAGTCAAATATATCTAACCTCCAAATATGAGAAAAAACAGGAAAAGAGGGTTTTCTAGGAAGCTCGACAGAAGTACAGTGTAATATTTCAGCTGCAAACTTTGTATTAGTACGTCGTCTATCAATCATGGGACACAAACTGTTTGACTCAGCCTCTGTTCTTAGAATCAAATTCCTGCTCTCTGACTGATCCTTCCTGTATCTATTAATCTGTTTGTTCGATGCCTCCACAGGAATACCCTGTAATCTTTTAGCTACCACTGGAATATTGTTATGTTTATGAAAAATGGCAGGGTGAAAATTTTTTCTGCCATCCTTAATATGTTGAATCAATTTTTTTCTTCTTAACCTCGTTTTTCTATTTCTCCTTCTCGTATCGCCCGATGTAATTTTGCTTTCTTTTAGCCTAAAGCAGGTGGATGATCCTACCACGGCTAATGAATTGGTTCCAAAGCTTGAGGTCCTCTTTGAAGCTTTGTTGTCAGATGGCTCAATAGAAGTACAAACTATCCCTTCAACAGCAGATGAAATGGTACCCTGGCCATCATTGTATGGTACAATTGACCTTCTCTCTGGACTTCCCCTTCCAAATTTCTCTTCTTCATCTATTTTTAGGGTTAAGCAGGCAGATGATCTTATAGCATCCAAGGGATGAGTGTCATTGCTTAAGTTTGTCCCTGTAGGCCTGTCAGCCTGTTTGACAGGAGCACCAGACGACTTTTTCGCGACGAATGAAATGCTGGTAACTTGACTATCAGTTGGAGGATAAAAATTGTTAGTATGCAGAATCGATCTCCTACTTCTTGAATTTCTCTTGTCATATTGTTCTAGTTCTTCTTCTCTTATCTGACCTTCAGAAGGCACAAAAGAAGTGCTCGACATTCTTTTAACTGGTAATGAAAGATTGGTTCCTTCTCCATTAACAAGAGGATGAGAACCGAGTAAATCATCCTCACCTGGTAAATTCAATCCTTTCCTCTTTGACCTTTCCTTCTCAGACTCATCAATTTCATCTTCTTCTCGCCCAAAGCCAACGGATGATCTTCCTAATCCACAAATGTCGCAGTTAGAGGTACCTCCTATTATAAAATTTTCAGAAGCTTCAACATAGATAAAATGTGGGCTTTTAGCTGCAAACTGAATATCAGTACCTTGAGCCTCAACGAGAGGTTGAGAATTATCAAACTTATCAGTATCTAAGGCACCATCGACCGTGCAACTTAAGGTCGTCCTTTTTAAGTTGCCGGAAATATGATTGTCCAGATCCTTCAGATCCACAATTGAACCAAAAATAACATTAGAAACTGGATTCTGATCTTCAGGATTAGCCAAACAATCATTAGCAGAACCAATCTCCAAAAAAGGATCCTTTGGCACTCTATCATTGACTATCCCCAGAGAAGTAGGCGGATGATACTTTGACATGCTCGCAGAAAAAAGAGGCTCCCTTACGCAATCTTCGCATAACCAATTGATTTCTGCAGCAAGATCTTCAGGTACTTCTTCTAGGCAATAGCTGAATAGTCAAGACAAACAGCAAATTCATCATGGCCAGCAGAAGGTTGCAGAAACCCAGAAAGCTGGTGGAAGAGTGACAAAATACCTATGCCTTGCAGTACTTCTGCACTTAACGCAGTAAACAAGAGCCACACTAAGACCGATATCGCCGCATTGCAAACAAATATTAGCCTGAAAAAAGAAGGAAATTCATAATTAAAAACAAAATAATATGGGGTGACAAAAGTTTGGCTAAAGAATAGAAAAATCACAAATTAATCAAAGGCGAGGAGAGATTGAGCACTACTTTAAGTTGTAGATGACTTTTCTTACTGTTTTATACCTCTACCTCCAATGGAAAAAAAATAATATCTTTGTTGTGTTACTATTTTCATCTAAAACAGCAATATGTTATTGTATTCTCCTCCAGATTGCAATAAAAGTAAATTTTTTCTCTGATTTTATCTTTGAATTAACAAAAAAATAAGCAACAAGCATACACAAACCAAAACAAAGAGCAACAACAGCACTGCTATTAGAGATCAATAATGGCGCTACAGCATCAAATATTGAAGCTTTAAAATAGCTTCAGCTACTGCTAGAGTAAGCTAGCAAAAAATAAAAAGTAGAAAAGGAATAATGTTCTATTTATTATTATTATTATTTTTTTTTGGGGAAGAGGAGGGTCGGGAAGAGGACCGTTAGATTTCAAACTTTTTAAAAAATTCAAATTCATTTTTACCCTATCATAATCTAAAATTTGATCCATCTCCCTCATATGATTGAAATAACAATTCAATTGCACTTATGAACTTCGGCAACATCCTCTTTAGTCATAAAAGTGTGATCAGAGAATCAACGAGGTCGACAATTTTCATCAAGAAATTCAAATTGTTGAAACTTCAAATGAACACCTGTGTTCCCTTTGATCTTTCCATGATCTGATGTCCACCCAAATCACGAGGAAAGCTTCATTTTATGCACTTAAGTGAGATTAACTATAGGATTGATCATCCCCAAATGATATGATCCTCAGAACATTCTTTTTCCTCCATTTGTAATTTTTAAATGGGAAATTAACCACACAATTCTTATGTATTTACATATCTAGCACACAAAGTTTGATGTTTACATTTTAACACATTGTTGTCATAAATCTATACATGAAAAGGTGTATTTCACTTTTAAGAAGATGGTAATGGTGGCATTTTTTATGTAAAGTTAAAGATTTGAGTGGTATGCATGTAAATATGAATGTTTAGGTATTACATATGTAAATATATAGGAATTGTGTGGTATGTATGTAAATGCTCCTCTTTAATTTGCTCTTGGTCTAATTATTTTACCTGCTTTACCATGGCTGTTATGTCAAACCATCACACCTTTTGGCTCAAGTAAACAATGAAAAATATGAACCATTCATGCTTCTCCACATGCATCCATGTCAAAATAGTTTTTTTTTGAAAATGCTTTGAATATGCTTAATATTTTAAATATATAATAAGACATCACATAATTCTTTACTAGAATTCAATGTTTTAAATACATAATCAGTCCACTCTTTTACATAAAAGGTGATTTAAGTTGTATTAAGCACTTGGAAAATATTCAGGCTTTGTTTGATAAAGCTTTTGAAGCGTATTTTGTTTCAGAGAACGTCTTTTATCCATTTTATTGTTCGGTTGATTATAAAACTTGAGCTTAATCACTTTTAACACAACTCCATTTGCTCCCCATTTCAGATCGTGATTTGCACCAGGCTTCTCTGCTTCAGGTTCATGTAGAAACTTGTCATTAGTTTAGAATGATGCAATTTGTGTTGAAATTTATCATTTGTACTTTAGTAAAGTAAAATCTCAATCAAACGAGGCCTGAGTGAAAAGTATGGCAGTTTGAAACCTTTTTTCCTCTTTCTCCTCCACTTCGAGATGTGTTCTGTCTCTCTCCCATAGGATTGTGTACCTTTTCTTCCTCTATCCCCTTCTCGCTTAGCTTTGTTTACCCACTCCATAAATTTCACAGTGAACAGAGAATCATTCAATAGTGCGCGCTCTGCATTAAAGAGCCCTTAGGCCAAACAAAACTCTGGTTCTCCTGGCATCGTCCCCCCACTCAAGTCTCCCATGGCTAACCATTCTAGTGAACTATATAAAATTTACAGCTGCAGATGATATAGAAACTTGCCCTAGGGTGCCCCATTTACTCTCTCTCCTCTAAAACCCTAGTGAAACACTACCTACCCAAAACCCAATCTCAAAACCCTAAAAAATTTTTACCCAGAAGGATCAACATGGAAACACGACATTTCAAAACCTAACAGAAACCATAACTTGAATGCATTTTGAAGTCAAATACCGGAGAGAAATATCACATAACAGCAACAACAACAAATAAAATAAAAATAACAAAGTGAAAAGATAAGAGATCACCATCTCCAGGCAGCAACCGGCAATGCGACACGCTGATAAAGCAGAAATCAAAGAAACCAACCGCCGTGAGAAATCAGGAGCAGCTTGCGAACTTCTCAGGGAAAGAGAAATGCATTTCCACTCCTCGGTCACCGGCATTTATGGGGAAATGGATGTCTCATCGTTTCCCTGGCAAATCCATGATTGTGTTACGAGCTCGCAGCAACAAGCGGTTATGCGCTGATGCTGGTAACGGTTTCGGACATCGGAATACCGATATTTCAAGAGGAAATTTATAAATGTAGCACACAATTTTTATTTATTTACATATCTAACCCCCAAAATTACTTTTTCATGAAAATGCGCATTTCACTGTTAAAAAATTATTACAAAGTTAAGTGTTATTTGTGTATATAAAATTCTGGGCATGAGATATGTGGTTAACATGTTGCAAATAAAATATTAACCCTTCCAAATAATATATCCTAAATAAACTAAACTTAATGATGTGTCTGAGGTGGCGGTGCGGTGGCGGTCTGGTGCCGCACCATAGTTTTTCCTGTTTAGCAAAACTGTGTTTTTCTTGCATTTCAAATATTGTAGCTGAACGTTGAGTTTTCCCACCATACATGACTATTTGTGGTGGCTGCTAGAAAGTTATTGTTTGAATTTTTCAAAATAATAAAAAAAATTATTGTAATTGTAATAATCTTCACGTTTTTTTTAACAACAATAATTTTTTCAGCAGCTTCACATCTACTTCTTTCAAACAGCTGCAGCTACTCCAAATAAAATCTAATTTATCCCTTTATAATTATCCTCCTACAATTTTTGGGGACATTTTCACACATATCAAATATATTTTATGTATTTACATATGTTGTACATAACACTCAAATCTTTAAAATCACATCAAAGATGGTGTCATCATTATCTTAAAGGGGATTTTCATGCACATCACTAAATATGTCAAAATTTACATTTCTAACAACATAAGCATACTATTTACCCATAAATACATCGAAATGACCCCATTTAAATTATTTTTATTTTTTAAATACATTTAATAATTGTCATTCCAATAAAAAGAAAAACGATGGTATATTATAATAATGATAATAAAAACAAAAAATGGGGGGTTCCTGGCCGAATATCTGGAGACCGCATCCCGGCAAGTGAAGGGACCACTCCGCCTCCCATGCCCTCAAGTATACGGCTGGCTAACTTTAGCGCGGCTTATCATCTCCATATAAATTATAAAATATATATCTTTTTATTATTATTCATTTTCGAAATAACATGTTAAAAAGAATATCTGAAAATGAAAAATAAATAAATAAATATTACTGAAGTGTTAAACCTTTTAGGACGTCTAGTCCCTTGTGGAGCATGATGTCACGGACAAATAGTCTCACATCGGCTAGGTGTAGAGCCAAAAAACATTATTTAAGTTTTGAGTTGCCCACCATCCATAAGAGCTCTTTTGGGAGGTGACAAGTGGTATCAGAGCAGATTACTACCTGTCAGGTGTGTGGACTCTCCATGGTCCAATGGGACCCTCGGTGGAGCTGATCCGTGACGAGGCCGTCACGTGATTGGGTGGAGGAGAATGTCACGGACAAATAGT
>NEWO01000770.1:159019-169555 GCA_003013225.1 Phalaenopsis aphrodite | reverse complement strand
TATATATATATATATATATATATATATATATATATATATATATATATATATATATATATATATATATATATATATATATATATATGTGAAGTCAGTCTGTCCACTTAATATTGAATATATTATTTAGGATAAATTTTGTTGGATGCTCTAAGTTTCGTCCATTATAATGTCAGTGATGAAGACTGAAACGCCATATGTAACATCCACATGAGTTAGAAGGATCAGGAAATCAAGTGATGTCAGGCGTGTAAAATGTTAGATTTGATATATTGATTCAAAATTGGATAAAAGGAAAATTTGTTTCTTTTACAGCTTAATTTTTATGTGTTTACATGTATACATGTTTTTGTTCTTTCTTTTTTCCTCTTTAATGTTTGTAGGAGTCGCCGGCTTTTCTATTGTCGTTTTATTTCTCTTTTCGAATAGATGTTCGTCTTGAATTAAACGAATGATCTGAAGAGGATAGGGACCGAATGGAGGGATGTATGAGGGGCAAATAGGCAAACGAGAGAAAGAACGTGGAGAAATTTTTGTGTAGTGAACTTCGTGTGGATAGCCCCAAAACGCGTGTCTGAAATGAGATTGGATCAAAAATACTGTGGAAACATATATGCGACGTGGAACTTACGAAAGCTACCCACGACCAGAGAAATTAAGTGTGAATACTTGTTATGAATAGTATAACTTATTTCTATGAATGCCAAAAAAAACTCTTGATAAAAAGGGTATTGCTTACAAACGAGTGAGATCAGTTTATTTGGGAAACCAATGGATATAAATCATCTCAATTAAGAATCCTGATGCTTTTGACATCTATACCAGCACATATGACACTATAACCACAATGGACGATGACCCCTAAGCATGCGGGTCCCATGAGATGATATCGACGATTTGTCAAAAGGATCGACGAAACTTAAAAGAGTGTAGTCAAATGAAGAGATGAATATCCCTAAAAGGTGAGCTAATCGGGTCGGGGTACCACAGACCCGTCATTCTATGCTACTACGACCCTAAGTCTACCCAGACGTGAAGGTAGTTGACCCAAAACGTCCAGAGATCCCCGGTCAGCAATCCATGAATTGCATCGTCCGTTGGAATCTCAGCAGCCCTAAGATGAATGGAATGAAACTCTATATTATGACTATAAAGTGTTGCTCCACGAGGTGGGAATTGTACCGGCCAAAGTGGTGAGGATGTCGCTAAAAAAAAAAAGAAGGGAGGCTTAACTATAAAGCTAGAAATGCTTCTAACTAAAGGACTTAACACTCCCAACAAAATGACTTACACCTCATCAGGGTCGGGGATCCTCTTAAAGGCGTATGCGATCTGGACAACTTCCTAAGTAAAAATATATGCTAAGCTGGTCAGATATGGAGAAGCGCGGGGATTTCTCTTTGGGTTTATGTAAATGATGTAATTATCCAAAATGGTACTTAGATTTTTTGTGGAGGCACTATTAAACATGATGGGGTTATCAAACATATGTGTAAGGTGGACCGTGCTGGGGCAGCCAGTCGAACTAAAATGCGAGGGTTGATCGTGTTGGGTAGTTAATTGAATCGATATGTGAGCGTTGATGGTGTCAGGCGGCCAATCAAACTGATGTGCAATGTTGACCATGTTGGGGTGGCCCGTCAAACCAACACGCTCGAAACTAGTGTGTTCACGCCAAACCAAAGGGCTTAAGCCCTGATTTTTCTGAAGTCTTATGTGACCGCACCCAAAACTAGCGTGGACTTGCCAGTATCATGGCGCGACAATGCAACATTAGCGATGTAATTATGTTGTGCTCACTCTCTTGAGCACAATTTAGGGTCATTTTGGCGAGTTTAAATCCTGGTTTCATGTCATGAGTGCACAACAGGGGTTCCAGACGAGTTCTCTTGACCTCAAAAGGCCCTGTATAGATGGGAAATGATCCATAACTATCATAGAAGGCCTACTGACATGTCATGACCCCAAAAAAATCCCTCAAAATGGTGATCATTGCCGGATGATGCAAACTAGTATGAAACCCTAACTCTCACCCAATAATGCCCGTGGGCCAACTTTGTGGCTCTAGTTGGCTAGAGATGGGTTCAAATTGATGGGATAAGGTCTCTAATCAATGAGACAAGTGTCAAACATGTCTCGAGTCAGGACCCACCCCATCCCATGGTGAATATTACCCGAGTAGGAAAAAATTAGTACTAGTTCTAATTTCGTGCTCATGGCACGTACTAGGAAGTCCGACAAAATGTCTTGGATGAAAATAAGCCAGCCATAGTTCCGTATCCTCAGACAGACATCCTACTTAAATGACATCGAAAATTGATGCCAACAATACTTAACATCTAAACTTAATTTTTACAAATATGCCAGTTTACATTCTCATATTGTTGTCCATCTTTATTTCTCCAAGTTTCCCTTCCCTAATTCTCCCTCACTAAACTTCTGGATTAGTCATTATCCTCTACTTGAGAAGCATCTACAATAGCGCTCGTATAAGTTGATTAACGTAATATAATAACTAATAATCTCTGCTAATATTCCTAACATTAACTAAGGCATAAATCTTTCACTTTATTATGATGAAATTAGTAGCAATCATGAACATCTTAAGGAGCATATGATAATTTTAATTAGTAAACAATTAATAAGGATAATCCATATCTAATTATAAACAATAATATTAGTTAAATATTTAAAGCCAAAATACTGCCCTATATTTTTCCCAATTCATTTTAGCTTATTTATTTAACCTAGTTTGAGCCCCCCATTAAACTCTATTAAGAAATATCAATTGAAAGAAAATTAGCATAGGAGCATGTTAGTAATTTACTATAATCATGTTTCAAGCAAAAATCATTTGTAAGGAATTTATGAGTCAATTAAACCATGATTCATGACTTAATCAACTTTATGTGAGACTCAACATAGTTAGAGGGCACATATATGCCTAGAGGATCCATGATTGCATTCATCAATAGGAATATTGTAGATTATATTAGACATATGTTTATTTGGTCAAAAGTCAAATTTTGTTAAGCATGATTAGAGCTATACATGCATTTTGACCAAACTTTGACTTTCATAAGTTCTTATGATTCAAATACAAAAGTTTATTTGGTAGGTCAAATTATAGATTGATGATAACCCTAAACAGCCGACCTTAGGTTACTTGTAAACCTATTTTAGCATATGTTAGTTGACTAAAGTTTGATCAAGGTCAAACTTGGTTACATTTAGTCAAACCTTAGATCAAAATTGACTTTATCGTAAACCACAAAAAATTATCAAAGTCAAAGTTTTGTTAAAATACGTGCAATATATTTATATTCACGTTTAAATGATGTGTGATGTTAAAGGCATGTGACAATTAACATGCGATTGTCAAATAAAAATAACCTAACTCATGACTAAATTTTTTCAATTATATATTAGATATTTAATAAATAAATAAATAAATAAATAAATATTATATGTTAAATTTTTATTCTAACACACACACATACACATACATACACATACATACATATACATACACATACATATAGATACATGTATACATACATATCACAATATGTTTGTGTTTTCACAAATCTAACACACAAAGTTTGATATTTACACTTATAACATATTAGTGTCATAAATAAATGCACAGACAATTGCGGTTCTTAAAAAGGTAACGATTGTGATATTTTTGACTCCATTTGGGGCGGTGCTACAGTGGTCGAGTAGTGTCATACGCCGCACTTTTAGGCATTTGTCAAAATTATGTTTTGTCTGGGTTTTCTAAAAGTAGTGGTGTGAAGCTGTGTTTTTCAACTTAAACTAACTAAGGATTTGTTTGAGGCAACAACAACTTAATAATAAGTTGTTACGCAACAACTGCCATAAGATGTTACTACACAGAAACTGCTGCGGATAAACTAAATCAAGCAATCTCTTTCAGCTATTTCTCAAATTCTCACTCAAACATTAAAGGTAAGGATAAAACCCCACCCAATATTATTCATGTAAGGCCACTACATACAGGGCGACCCGTGCATAACATAAATTTTAAGGAAAGTTGCTGCGCTACCATATCCAAACACTTCATATGACGTTTTCAGAAAGCACGGCACCAAACAAACTGTCTCAAACGAGCCCTCAAGGCTGTTTGGGACAGTTGTGACTGTTTGAAAAAACAATTATGAAACGGTTGCAGAAAAAGTTATTGTTCAAAAAGCTTCAGTGGCTCTCACAATATTATTTTAAAAAAAAAAACTCATGCCGCAACTTTCCAGCCACCGTACATAGCCAAATTTGATGGGGAAAAAAAAACTCAACATTAAGCCACTGTTTATTGAAAAAATAAGCAAAACACAGTTTTGCCAAATGCATAAAAAGAACCGTGGTGCCGCCACCGCACTGACGCCCAAATACATCCTAAATGCGTTTGCTGTCAA
This sequence comes from Phalaenopsis aphrodite, assembly GCA_003013225.1. Classification (NCBI taxonomy): domain Eukaryota; kingdom Viridiplantae; phylum Streptophyta; class Magnoliopsida; order Asparagales; family Orchidaceae; genus Phalaenopsis; species Phalaenopsis aphrodite. The sequence continues at coordinate 165,122 of NEWO01000770.1, read as the reverse complement.
GAAGCATCAATCTGACTTAAAAAAAAAAAAAAATTGTAAAAGCCACTAAAGTCTTTTTGAACAATAGTTTCTTCTTCAAACAACTACAGTTGTCCCAAAAAGGCCCTAATGCGATGCGAAAGATTTGAGTTCTATGCATGTAAATTCAAATGTTTAGGTCTTACATACGTAAATATATGAGAATTTTGTGGCATGTATGTAAATGTCATAGAGAGAGATAGAGATAGAGATAGAGGGAGAGAGCTTGGATATTCTTATTAACCTCCATGTATTCTCTCAAGGAAAAAGACAATATTTGTTTGCATCGAAATAACATTGTAAATAATAACAAAATAAGACTAATCATGCATGCATTAATATTCATTAAAAAGTAACTATAAACTGCAAACGAATCATTTTTTTTAAAAAAAAATTAAGAAAAAATAAATCTTGGCCGGCTAACCATCAACACGTTTGGATACTTTGCTCATAAGATTACAAACCAGCACCATAGAAATTACCTTCTGCCACCTTTTGCATTTTGAAACAGTCTTTTCTTCTAAATTGCTTCCAGTCCTGACTTTGCAATGGTCAAAAAACAAAAACAAATAGATATCATTACTAAGATTGCTGGCCCAGGCTGAGCATTTTGGTGCCAAATGGTATATGGGCGACCACCGATCACGTCGAGTGGGAAAGATAGTACTTTGTGTTGAACCTAAAATTGTATGGGGGACACGAATAAGGAATAGAGTAGGGCTGTCAAAATGGCTCGTGTTTGGCTCATGAGATAGCTTGTTGTGAGATATGTACTTCCTGACATAGAAATGAAATACAAAGAACACAAGCAAACACAGATCGTTTATGTGGTTCGATCCAACTGGATCTACGTCCACAGAAGGGAATCAATCAAATGGCTCGTGTTTGGCTCATGAGGTAGCTTGTTGTGAGATATGTACTTCCTAACATAGAAATGAAATACAAAGAACACAAGCAAACACAGATCGTTTATGTGGTTCGATCCAACTGGATCTACGTCCACAGAAGGGAATCAATCAAATGGCTCGTGTTTGGCTCATGAGGTAGCTTGTTGTGAGATATGTACTTCCTGACATAGAAATGAAATACAAAGAACACAAGCAAACACAGATCGTTTATGTGGTTCGATCCAATTGGATCTACGTCCATGGGAGGGAATCAATCAAATAGTTCACTAAGACAAAAGAAATGGAGAATATTTAGCTTATACATAGAGATGAGTCCTCATCTTCATTCTATGGTCTCCCTCTCAAGCGATACCTTGATACAAGACCTCAAGATGTTATCCTCCTCTCTAGCTCTCTAGCTCTCTAGCTATTCTCTCATAATTTGTGGTAGCTTAAGATCTCTTCCCTTGCTCTCCTAAGCCTCAGACCCTCTCTATTTATAGAAGCAAGAGAGTGGTAGGTGAGAGATAGGTGAGCGGTAGGTGAGATGTGGTAGGTGAACGGTACCACATTACAAAAATGTCATTTTACCTTAGTTCAATAATTGGGGGTCAAAATAACATAGCTCGTGTTTGATTCGTTCGTTAAGCAAATGAGTCGAACACGGACAAAATTTTGTGCTCAATATATAAAAGAGCCGAACACAAACAAAAATTTGAGTATTATTTTCAAATAGTTTAATTGAGTGCAACACTACAAAGATTTATAATCAATTCAAATTATTAATTAATAATAAAATTTAAATCTCACCCCTATTCTTAACAGCCTACAATTGTGTGACTAAGGATGCCAAAATGTCTTGTTATTTGCAAACAACTCGATAAGGAAACGAGCCAAACACAATCATATTTTTGGAACTCGATATGTAAATGAACCGAACATGAACAGAGCTATTTTTTAACGGGCCGAGCCGAGCCGAGCCAGAGTTGGCTCGACATCGGCTCGTTTACACCCCTAGAATAGAGCACGAAAAGGAGAGAGATAGAGAGAGAATTAACTAATTAAATTGGGTAAGGTATAATCATTATTTCACAATAATTATAGCCCCCTATAAATAGAGGAGCACTTATGTAATAGAGATTCTTGAAACCATATACAAAAGTACTTCCTCCCTCCCTCTCTCTTCTTCCCTCTCTTTTCCAGGCTTCATTACTTAGTGTGATTCATAGACAAATCTGACTTCAACAACGATTATCATTAAAGGCTCTATGTCATATATATGTGCTATACTTATAACCCTTTTTCTTAACAACTTAGGAAATTTTACATATCTACCAAACATTTCTTATGTATTTATATCATCTTACACCTAAAGTTTGATCAACTTATGCATGAAAACATGCATTACACTTCTAAAGGTTTATAATAACAATTCTTTATATCTAGATATATAGCTCCGAGTGATATGCATGTCAAAATAAAAAATATATATACATTATCTATCCAAATAGAGGCCACTTCAATGTACATGATTTTACAACTACAATCATAAATTGTATCTCAACTTTACAATTCTACCAATGCCACATAATTTTTTTTTAAAAAGGCCCTCAACAAAATGCTAATTGACATTCTAGATAACCCTCACCAAACCACAAACATGTCTGCAAAGTTCAACTAAAATATGCACATATTATGTTGTATTTTTCTCCTATTTTCCAACATGACCACCGACCTTCCCACTTTTATAACAAAGTCCACTTAGCGGAGTCGGTAGCTCTCATCATGGGAGAGATTAATAACAATAAATAAAAGCAAATGCACACCTAACATTTAAAAGCTTTATTTACATATCTCTAACCTAACTTCAATTTTTACACATATCACCTTTCCTATGCATGAAGTTATCTTAATAAAAAATGAAAAAAATATAATTTTTTTTGATGTGATATAAAAAATTTGAGTGATATAAATATAAAAAATAACTGTTCTAGACATGCACCTCTTCAGCCTACACAAGAAGAAGAACAAAGAGGCTTCCGAAGGTCTTTGTATGCCAGGATCGAGTCGTCTTTGAACCAAAAGATGAGCCGAGCCCAAGGAGAAGAACAAAAAGAGCTTTGGTGGCTTTTCTTCGCAGCTTAACCAAAAGAGGTATTTGCAATCGCTACTGCTTGCTTTGAATGTAAATATTGAAATTTAGGTGCAAGATACGTAATTTTGATAGTTTTAGGTGTTAATGCTTGAATAAAAAATATTTTTTTATAACAAGGGGAAAAATTATGCAAACGTGGTAAAGCAGATCCAAATGGCCTCATAAATAACTCTTTTTTATTTTCTTAATCGTCCATAACGAAAATAACGGAAAATTTTTACAGACCATTGACTTCATCTCATAAAATATTAGTTTCAACGAAGAGAACGAAGCCCTTCACCGTTTGGCTCCACTCATCATCTTTGACCTCCCGCCCCCATCTTAAACCCACTTCCCCTGCGCGACAACTCCCCATGATCACAGAAGAAGAGAAGAGAGGAAGACGAATCAGATGGGGAAGAAAATGGAAAGCCTTCGGCCTCTCGAAATAGAAGTCAAAGTTCCCACCTTTTTCCGGTGCCCCATCTCCCTCGACGTGATGACATCGCCGGTGAGCCTCTGTACCGGCGTAACCTACGATCGCTCCTCCATTCAGCGGTGGCTCGATTCCGGCAGGAAGACCTGCCCCGCTACGAATCAACCTCTTCCTTCCACCGATCTCATCCCCAACCTCACCCTCCGCCACCTCATTCAAATCTGGTCTGCTTCCCCCTCCGCCGCCGCGAGCCCCGCCGCCGTCAACAACTCTGCTCCAAACACCCATAAAAACGTCACCTTTAATCTCCTTGCCGACCTCCGCTCCTCCTCCTCCAACCCAGCGCCTCTTCTCCGCAGCCTTGCCGACTTTTTCCTCGACCCCAAAAGCGATGATGTTGAGAAGAACTGCATCGTCTTCTCCGGCGATTGCGCCGCCGCAGTTTCGTCTGTTTTCACACAGAATGCGGGAGATATTGAAACCATGGAGGCCGCCGCTAAGGTTTTCGCAGCAATCCTCACCGTCGATTGCATCGAAGAGAACAATAAGAAGATCGCGATATCTTCGTTACTCTCCGATCTACACTCATCTGTTTCCGCCCTGCTTTCTATTTTGAAACAGAGCAAGACGACGGATTCTAAAGCAGACGCAGCTAGGATCTTGAGTGCAATTCTATCATCATCAGATTCCGATTCTAAGACTTCCATTGCGGAGAATTCGGATCTGATCCCGGAACTGATTCGGCTGATTAACCAAGAGAAGATGGACCGAGCATCAATCGACGCCGGGATTGAATGCTTGGCTTCCATCACCGGAGTTCGACGGGGAAGGCTATGGATGGTGAGGGAAGGGATCGTGCCGGCGTTGGTGAGAGTTATGAAAGCTGAAGTGGAACTTTTGCCGGCGGCCACTGCGGAGAAGGCTATCATACTGCTAGAAGCTGTGTCGGGGATTGCGGAGGGTCGATCAGCTATCTGCGAGGCGGCGGAGGAGTGTCTGGGTGCGGTGCTGCAGAGGATGATGAAGGTGGGTAGGGAAGGTATGGAGGCGGCGGTGGCGGTGTTGTGGAGCGTCTGTCATAGATTCAGGGACAGAAGGGCGGTGGAAGCGGTGGCGGCTGAGAACGGCGGCGCCATGAAGATTTTAGTTTTGATGCAGAGTAATTGCTCGCCGGCGGTGAGGCAAATGTCCGGCGATCTGTTGAAAATTTTCAGCGTGAATACAAAAAGTTGCCTCGCGGGATACCAGACCAAGACGACGCATATTATGCCCTTTTAAAATTATTAAGGATTTAAAATCATAAAAGATGGCTTGGAAAATCGTTAAATTTATTATAAGGTGCATAAAATGTATAAAGAGTTAATAAAAAAAATTAAATTGTGTTTATTTTATATAAATTTAACGATCGGATTTTTCTTTTTTATATTTTGGCCTGAATTTTATTTTTTTTTGTAAATAGGAGTAGATATTTTTTAAAAATAAAGAGAGAATTATTTATGTTGTTTATTTTGGTGTCTTTTATTTTCATTATTTTTGGTCAGAAAATATTAGGTTTAAGATTTTCAATTAAGGAGGCAAGATCATTATACACGTGATTTTGCATCGGTGTGACATCTGTAATTAAACGTCTGGTTGTAATGTTTTCTCGAATTTGGAAGTTTTTTAGTAATGAAAAAAAAGAGGGATTTCTATATCTCATTGGTTTTAGTTTGGGTGGTGACAGCTTTCTAGCTACAGTTTGACTTTTTCAAAAATAAAAATAAAAATTGTAATTGATGTAGCTTTAAACATCAGATTATTTTTTAGCAGCTGGTCCATCTATCCCTCATAATTTCAAACAAGCTCCTGTCAACTAAGTTTCTATTAAAACAATTCCTTGTTCTAAAAACAACAACTAGTTTGAAAATCATATCACCGGTTATTACAATGGCATCAAACTGCTGTTATAGATGGATCATATGAGAACGGTTGTAATGTGATTTGTTGTAAAATGTAAGTGTCTTTGTATTCCTAATTGCCTCTCGTGCAATTTATTTTGTCACTATTTTATCTTATTCGTTGTTTATGTGTCATTTCTTCGAGATGATGACCCGATGGTTGGACATTTTCTTTCGTATCGAAAAGTCCAGTACTCGAAGCTCCCTCACCTGAGAAGAAAGAATCAAACTTTATCTCTCTTACTCGGTTCATCAAGTAGCCCGATTTATATGGTATTATCGAAAAACTTGGATTATAAATTCTTGGAACAAATATAAATAATTAGAAGTTTTTTTATTTCAATAGTAGAGTCTGCAAAAGTAAAACAATATGCAACTAGGGGTGTAGACGAGTCGTACATAAGCGAGCCCAGACCCAGCTTGTGTTCGGCTCGTTTATATTTTGAGCTCAAAAATTCTAAACGTGTTCGGCTTGTTTGCTTAGCGAGCCGAACACGAGCCGTTCACGAACAAATAGTCATTTTGACAACCCTAATCACGTAGTCATAAGATATTAAGGATTGGGGCAAAATTTAAAACATCATTTGAATCTAATTTAATAATTTTTAATCTATTTAATACTTTTAATTGATTATAAATCTTTGTAGCCTTGTAGTCAATTAATTTTTTATAAAATACTACTGATTATATA
>NEWO01000770.1:148724-158947 GCA_003013225.1 Phalaenopsis aphrodite | reverse complement strand
AGCAAAAATGAGCCGAACATGAATGAACAAATATTTGTTCGTGTTATTTGTATTCGGCTCGTTAACTTAGCGAAAGAGCCGAACACGAGCTGTTTGCGAACAACGAGCCATTTTGAAAGCCCTATATGCAACGGGCAGAATGGATGAAGAGATTCTCGTACATGGCCCTCAATTCTTATGTATTTACATATCTAACACAACTTCATTTTTTAAATATATGCCATTTTACCTATAAATTAAAATTTATATATATATATTTTAAAGTTAGAATAACGAAATTTTTGATGTGGTGTACATATGAAATATTTAGGTGGTATAATGTTAGCGTTGGAGTCCGATTACCCGCCTCCCGTCTTCCGCTTCTCGCTCCCGCGCCCGATCGTGAAAGATCGCGATCTCACTCCCCCTCGATTGCGAAATTGTTCCCTCTCCCGTTCGCGAAAGGACGCGACTCTGCCGTTTCGCGAGCCGTAGGCGTCAACCACTCCTGCTTTTCATTTTTGTGAAGCGAATCATCTCTTCGCTCCTTCTATTAGTGATAAAACCTTTGGATAGCTCTCAATGGGTTCAGAAGTCACGCTTTGAGTTCTTCTTCGGTTTCCTCGGGTTAGAGGAAGATTTCCTTGGGGCGAAGGAAGAGAAGTGCAAGGAGAAGCAGTTCCTTGCAGTAGAAGGAAGAAGAAAATTGTTCTTCATAAGCTTCTTCTTGGTGTCTTGTGGTAGAAGATAAATTGAATTTATTTCTCTCGTAAGTTTGTCTTCTTCGGTGTATTTAGGTGTAGAGTTTTCTTCGGTGTATCTCCGTATAGAGAGAGAAAAAGAGAGAAAGAAGAAGAGAGAGAGAGCAACGAAGAGTGAGAGATTCCTCTTGTAAGTCGAGGTGAACGACTGATTTAAATTCCTCATGTAGTAAAATCCTTTGCAACTCCGTGGACGTAAGCAATTTGCCGAACCACGTAAATCTGTGTGTTCCATTGTGTTCTTTTCTGATGTGATTTTCTCGTTCTATTTTTCGCTTCTTCGATCGTTCTTCTTTTTTATTTATATATATAACACATCAACCAACTGATATATATCTAGATCTCGCAACAACAACATATAAAAGTAAAAATGTAAATTTAGATATTTTACATATACATAACAATTGCGTAGTATGTATGTAAATGCTCCTAAAATTCAATACAAACAATTAGAAAATGGCCTTTGAGCGTAAAATATTGAATTTTTTTTTTCCATCAAAACATAATACTTTGATGCATCATGTAATTATATCTCAAATTTTTTGCAACTTTGACCAACATAGAAAGTAGTTTGTTTTATTTTATTTTAGGGAAAATTACATACATAGCAACCAATTTTTATGAATTTACATATTTCACCCAAAGTTTTATTCTTGAGCACATATCACTTTACCTGTTGATGAAAGGACAGATTTGATTATTAAAACGTGATCATCAGTGCTACTTGTCATATGATGTTTGTAATTATAAAAATTTTGATATAAGATAGATAAATATGAAAGTTTTTGGACCTATGTATGAAAAATCCATTATTTTATTTAGCAATTACATACATACCAACCAATGTAATGTTGCAATGATTTTAGTTCACTTTGTGAACCCTTAAATTTGCTAGATTTGTCAAATTGGGTAGTTATACCATAAAGCTTAACTTTGATAAATCAACTTGCATGCATTATTGTTGAAAGTTTGAGCATATTCCTCAACTTCGCTTTATTCTATGAGGCATTATACAATATATACTTGTTCATTGTTATTCCATTATGAAAATGTGAAAATTGATGCGTGCTAGAAAATTTATGGTAGCAGAGTAGTGGATTATCGTTTTAGCGTAGCACGAAGGTTCAACACGTACTCAGAAAAGAGAAAACAATCAATAATAACGCCAGAAGTTTTTATCTGAAAAAATATGAAAGGGAAAAAAATATGGGGACCGACCCAGCTGAAGAGTTCCAGTATAAAAAGAATATTATGGTTGCAACCACTTGTCTCACGGGGGAAAAAAGTTAGGTTTAAAAAGTTAAAATGTCGATTAACAACGATCGATGACGATTGACGACGTTTGATCAGTGGTGGTCGACTATGGTTGATGATGATCAATGCCAATCGACGGTGGTTGACGACGACATGAGTGTTCGACGGCAGTCGGTGGTTGTCGACGGTGGTTGATGGTGGTCTACGAAAGTCAGTGGCAGTTGACGGTGGTCGACGACGGTAGAAGTGGTGTTGAACTTCAGTTTCTTCCCGAAGCTTCAAATTTTTTCTCAAGGCTCAAGCTCTCCTCCCCGTTCATGAGAGTGGTTGAGCTCTATTTATAGAGTTCTAGGTGCATTCATTGCATAAATATAATTTACTTTGATCAGGCGGCTCATAGAGCTTCTCTTGATCATACGACATTTGATGAACATTTGCGCCCCTTAATAATGTCAAATTTGAGTGAAGTTGGGCTCGTTCGATTTTTCATGTCTAGATGTTCAATGTGATTATAAACTCGTAAGTATCGTCATTTGTTTAACATTTCAAATGTGTCCAAAAAACTTAAAAAAACGGTTTAATGGCTTGATTTAGTTCAGATTGTAACAATTTTGATAACATTGAGTTCTTCTTGTCGAGCTAGTCGACTTGACTATAAGTTCACTGAAATCAGATAACTTTTTATTTATGTTTGAATGTTTATTGCTCAGAAGGTCATTTTGAAATCCGTGTCATGCCTCAAAATTCATTCCAAATGATAGAATGTTGTTGATAGCGTATCAAGAATAAATTCTATTGACAGGTTTGATATATTGATGGATATATGGTTAAACGTCTTCTTGTAGTCAGCCTCCACCTGAGCAGCCTCCGAGCCGATCAACCTCTGGGTTGGTGGGCTCTTTGTCGGCCGCTCAAACAATCTCTGTCGATCGACTATTATCGCGAGGTCTGTCTGACGACACATGCTCTATTTCAAGTTATTGGAAATGTTTCGCCATAGTACAAATGATATTGAGAGTAAGAGGAGCTCTTATAATCGGCTCTTATGACCAAACAAATTAACGTGGCGTTTAAGAAGAATATTTTCAATATTATTTAAGAAAGTAAAGCGTTATATGAATAGGTAAGAAATTAAATATTAGTTATATGTATGGAATAATGTTAAACATTACACATATAAAATCATTGAAAAAATTATTATTAATTATTTATTATTTTTACCTACAAAATATAGAACTGGAATCCGTCTTTCTAAAAAGCAATCAACTTTATCCATTCACATAAAGCAAAATTATTAACTTTACTTTAAAGAATAAGTGCTGCTTTATATATTCTATTATTATTATTATTATTATTATTATTTTAAAAATAACATACTTTTTGAAGCTTCCACCTTATTTCTATTGCATTAATCTCCATCCTCACATCCTAGCCTAGGTACGTCTGAACGATGATTCAGATGGGGTCACGTTGCCGTATATCGCACAACCATCGATCTGAACAGTCATTCAGACGGAAAATATTTGCGTACATAAGACTTACATAGTGTTGCGTACGTCCAGGGGTTATTCAGGGGTACAATGGGGGTTATATCGGGGTTATACTCCTCTGTAATCCCCCTGTAACCTCTTTGTAAACTACCTGTAACCTATAAATGAGTTCCGCGCTTCTGTAGTTTCATGGGTACAAATAAGTTACACGGAGGTTACAAGAGAGTTATACGGAAGTTACAGGAGGGTATAACTCGAATATGAACCCCTTGAATAACCTCTGACGTACGCAGCGTGTCTTATGTACACAAATATTTTCCCATTCAGACATGCAGTTTCCACATTTAACAATCTCTTCGCAACTAACATCTACCTTGTTGAGTAAATTTTACGTCCGAAAGTTCATAAATTTGGATTTCCAATCATGGAAGGCTACATCATCATACATACAAATTTGGGCCCACATTGCCTCTCATAATTGGACCTTTGGAGGTCATATTTTCCNTTTGGATTTCCAATCATGGAAGGCTACATCATCATACATACAAATTTGGGCCCACATTGCCTCTCATAATTGGACCTTTGGAGGTCATATTTTCCAAGCTTCATGTCACGAACAAATAGTCCCACATCGGATAGGTGTAGTGCCAAAAAATAGTATTTAAGTCATGGGATGTCCATCACATATAATGGCTTTTTTGGGAGGTGACAAGTGCTATCAGAGCAGATTACTGTCTGTCAGGTGTGTGAACTCTCCATAGTCCAGTGGGACCTACGGTGGAGTCGATTCGTGACGAGGGCGTCACGTGATTGGGTGGAGGAGAATGTCACAGACAAATAGTCCCACATCGGCTAATTATAAGGCCAAAAAATAGTATTCAAGTCCTGGGCTGCCGACCACTCATAAATATTCTTTTGGGAGGTGAGATTCAACTCTGTCTCTAGTGTCGCCTTCCCCATTGACCTGATCACCTCAAATAAGGGAGTAATATAAATTTGTTATATTGTTAACCTAATCTTACTAATTTAATTCATATTTAATAAAAAATAACTTTTAAATTCAAAATAGTATGCATGGTCTCAACTTCGGAGCAAACTTATTATTGAATAAATTAATGTAATTAAAAAATTTTAAATTTTTAAATGAGTTAAATATGTATTTTTTTTTGTTCATATCTAAATAAATAAATACCTTTAATTAAATATTTTTAGTATTAATTAATTAATTAATTAATTAGTAAATAGATAGAATGATTTTATCATTACTTTATTTTTATTTATTGCAAATTGGATCTCTGTGTTCGCATTTAATTTGGACTCGCAAGAGTTGAAAATAAATATATATTGTTTGAGAGTAGTTTTAAATACAAGCTAAATATAAATACATTAAATTTTAAATAAATGGAGTACAAATAAATAATAGGAAGATTTACACATACATGCCAAACAGCTTCTATACATTTACATGTCTAACATCTAAAAGTTGATATTTATAGTAATATATATATATATATATAATAAAATCTCAAAATAATCCCCAATTAGAGTTTATAGAGTTATCAAAATAATTATAAATAGTTGGAAATAATTTTTATACTTTAATATGCATAAAAAATTAATAATTTTTTTATAAAGTCAATAATAGAGATGTTATTGATATAATATGAAGATTTTAAGTCTTAGAAATATAAAAATAAAAAAAATGTATTTCTTTACGTGGCAATTATGTAAATACCACAATAAAAAATCAGGCCTCATCTATGAAGAGAAGGAAAAAAAAATTGCGTACGTCAAAAGGTACGCAGAGATGTGTATATAATAGAATACACGAGGTTTATACGGGGATTACAAGGGGGTTATAACCCGTTGTACCTCCCATGTAACTCCCGTGTAACTTCTCGTGTAACGCCGCTGTAACATTGTAATCTCAATGGATAAAATAAAAGCGCGGGTTACAGCTGAGTTACACGAAAGTTACAAGGAAGTTATAACACGCTTGTAACCCCCATGTAACTCTCATACAATACCCTTGTACCTATTATATACACATCTCTGCGTAACCTTTGTTGTATGTAATTTTTTTTGAAAGAGAAGACACTGCTTCTTATCTTGATTCTTCTCTATCAGCATTTCCCAAAAGAACAACGACTGCTCTTCCGCCACCTTTCCCATTCCCTCCCAAAAAGGAACAGATTTTTCCCTCTGTACTCCATCCAACACCATATGCAGAACTCACCCGAGATCTTCTTCTTCTTCTTCTTCTTCTTCCTCTTCACCATCTGTATATCAGCCATACTTGATGCCGTGGAATCTCAAGCGAAAGCAGGCATCCCGGATGCCATTTACCGTCCCATCGGCCCTGGGGACATCACCGGCGGGCACGTCACTGTGGGCTCTTCACTCACCACCGACGATACCTCCTCATGGTTCTCCTCCTCCGGCCGCTTCGCCTTCGGATTCTACCATGAATACGATGGCTTCTCCATCGGCATACGCCTCTTCGCTTCCCCTTCTGAAACTCTTGTTGTGTGGACGGCGAGGCCGGAGCTGAAGCGCTTTGCAAAAGATGCATTTTTGAACTTCACCTACAAGGGTCTGTTCGTCACACCGGATCAAAAAGCAGAGTCCTTTCCTCTGTTTAACTTCTCCTCAACGGCCACCTCTGCCGCCATGCTCGACAATGGCAATCTCGTTGTCTTCAACTCCAACTTCAGCACCTCCGATAGTAAGTCTTGCAAAGCTTATTCGAGTTGCAGCAAGACTGGGGTTAGAGATGCTGCGAAGCCCTATCTCTCGCCAAACAGGCCCTGCAGTGCATATTCGACGTGCAGATCATCTTCAGACAACATGATCTGGCGCAGCTTTGATTTCCCCACTGACACGATACTTGGAAGCCAGAGCTTGCACTGCGGCTATAACCTCACCTCCTCCGCCGGCAAGACTGATCACTCGATTGGAATCCACATCCTAAACCTGCCCTGCGGCGGCGCTAATCTGATTTCTTACAGACGGAACTCCGCCGATAAGAATTGGGACACCAGAATATCAGGCGATGGTTGCCTTTCTCTCAACCTGGATAGATATGGCCGCCTCTACTTAACCACTTCCGGCGGCAATGAGAAGGATCTTTCTGGTTATAAATCCAATACCATCGCAAATGACATGCTTTACCGAGCAACGCTCGACTCAGATAGCATTTTCCGGCTCTACGCTCTTAACCTCCATTACAATTCGACCAAGGTGGTTAACGAGATTCCTTTTTATAAGGACAAGTGTCAGACCAAGGATATCTGCGGCGTCAACAGCTACTGCTTCCTCGCCAACAGTAATGCGCAGTGCAGCTGTATGCCTGGATTCGAGTACATAAATCCGAATTCACAATTTGCTGGATGCCGGAGAAACAGAACGGTTCCAAGCTGCCACGCGGCCGCCATTGTTTCAATGGAGGCGGTGGATAACATCGTGGGAATGGAGGATTTGGCTTACAGTATAGTCGACACGGCGAGCCAGGAGAAGTGTAGCAATGTTTGTCTCAGCGACTTGAGCTGCCACGCAGCGTCCTACATTGATCAGAAGTGTTTGAAGCTTAAGCTTCCGCTGACAAGCGGAAGGAAAGATTTCAACTTTCATAGCGTAGCGTTAATGAAGTTGGCCGGCGCCAGAGGAGACGAAGTAGCTCCGGCGGGGCAGAATAGAAAACGAGAGATTTGCTACGCAGCTATTTTTATCTCTGCGGCTGTGGCCATCTCTGCTTGCATAATTGCAATAGCGGCGTTCATGACGGCTTACTGGTTTCTGTTCGGGAGGTATCGAGAAGAATGGCGCAAATGGGAGCTTGCATTAACAGAGGAGATAGCTCCCCGATACTTTTCGTACCAAGAGCTCCTCAGAGGGTCGAATGAACCGGGGCGGCAACTGGGAAGAGGGGCACACGGAACGGTACACAGAGCTGACTTGCAGATCGGCGACCAGACTATCGTGGTGGCGGTGAAGAAGCTCCACGGGGCGGAGATGGAAGGAGAAAGAGAGTTCCAAGCAGAAATGAGGCTCATTGGGAGAGCTCACCATGCGAACCTCGTTCGCCTGCTCGGATTCTGCCATGACGGCCCCAACCAGCTCATAGTCTATGAATTGATGTCAAGGGGGTCGCTTTCGAAACACATCTTCGTGAGCAGGAATCAGAGATTGAGCTGGGAGCGGCGGGTGGCGATCCTGCTCGATGCTGCGCGTGGGATACAATATCTGCATTGCGAGTGTGAAACGAAGATCATCCACCGAGATATAAAACCAGAGAACATTCTCATTTCCGAGGACTGGAGAGCCAAGATTGCAGATTTCGGCCTGGCAAAGCTGCTTGATAGGAACCAAAGCAGGGTAGCGACGCGGACATTGGCTGCAGGGACAGAGGGGTACGTGGCGCCGGAGTGTGAGCGGGTGGTTGATGGGACGGAGGAAGCTCTGGTGACGGAGAAGGTAGACGTTTATAGCTACGGAATTGTGGTTTTGGAGACGATTTGCAGCAGGAGGAACAGGGAGGTCAAGCCGTCGCTTTGTGAGTTGGTGCGGAAGAGCTGCGAGGAGGGTGAGTTGTGGAAGCTGGTTGAAGGAGAGCAAGTAGAAGCATTTCAGGTTGAGAAACTTGTGAAAGTGGGTTTGTTGTGCGTTCAGGAGGATCCCAATGCGCGGCCATTAATGGAGGTTGTGGTGATGATGCTGGAGGGATACGTTGACGTCCCAACTCCGGCGGTGAATCGTAATTAAAAAGGACAGTGTTACCATTTGTGTATGCTGTAAAGTTTAATAATCTTAGGGAAAGCTAATACAAATTTGTCTCTTCCACCATCAGCAAATTTAGTTGAACTTTCCTTGTTCTGACCTAATGTGGAATTCATACTCAACAGGGCCTGATCATTTATTGCTCAATCTATTGTCAACCATGGCAAAGTTCATACAAAATTGCATTTTTTCACATTCACCAAACTTAAGGCCCGTTTGGGACAGCTTATAAGTGTGGGAACGCCGCCTCACTGTTTGGTTCCCACTTATCGAAGGATTCTGCGTTTTTCGATTCCAATTTACGCAATACTCCCTCGATCCCGCTCCCATGACCTTGCTTTTTTCCTTCGCCTTTCCCGTGACCCTAGCTTCGCCTCTCGCTCCCGTCTCCGTTCAAAGCCGAATCGCAGTCGTTCGCCTCACGCTCCCGTCACCAACCCGTTCGCGTCGGATCCAGCAGGGCTTCGCCTCTCGCTCCCGTCAGCAAGCCGTTCGACGCCGGATCCAGCAGGGCTTCGCCGCTCGCTCCCGTAACCTTGCCATTCGACGCCGGGTCAAGGCTCGCTCCCGTGACAGCTGTTCGACGCCAGATTCGGTAGCGGAGAATCCATCGCCGGAGTCCAGCAGCGGGTAACCATCCACAGATTTTTTTAACTATGATGAATCCTAGAGATGCACAATCATTAAACCAAGCTAGGAAATACATTTTTCTGTCTTCAGAATGGAATCATCAAGATTTATTTTAGGTATGTTTTGATCTCAGTTTCTCTCTTCTCCTTCTTCATTGTTGATGGTTTGTGTGAAACTCAATGAGATTTTTTTGCAATTGATTTGTTTTGGTTGTTGGAAATTTGAAATATACAAGTTACTTGTTAAGAGTTTTTGTTTATTGTTGGATGGTGAAAGGTTCGAAGCTTTTAAGGTATGTTGATTATTGTTAGATGGCGCAATCATCATCTGCAAGTGCTAAGTATTACTCTTATAGTATCCAAGTTTTTATTCTAAACGCTAAACATATTGGATCAATATTTGGTTTTTAGTTTTTACACATCTTTGTTTTCATGTTATTAGATGCTTCTGACATATTTTACAATTCCTATGTATTTACATCTTTAACACTGAAACTTCATTGTTGGCTTTTGACATTTACGTACATATATATCTAACTGTTTATAACATATTGGATCAATATTTGGTTTATTGTTGGAGAATATTGAAGTTTTATTGTCGTCTTGATGAAATGAGTACTTTAAGTCTTATTTTTCTATTCTATAATCTTTTGTTGTCTAATTTTTTATTTTGAAATTTTTAGATGGTGGATATAGAAATTGTTCTGTTGTTTTGTGATTTCTTTTCCATGAAAAGAAACATTTTTGTTTATCCGTTAATCTGATAGAACTCAATGAGTAAAGCTAAAGAGGCTAAAACATTTTTATGTGGTATGAAAGATTTGGGTGTTATTAATGTCAAACTTAAAGTTTTGGCGTTAGATAGGTAAATACACAATAATTGGTTCTAAAGGATGAATGTGGCCTGAACTCCGTGCTCTATAGATTTTTTGTTTGATATTGGTGCTTGTAGATTTTTACTCTTCTAATGCAGTGGTGTTGAAGGAGCTTCGGCAGACCATGCCTATAAGAAATTTCACCTTTTATAAAAGCACGATGGTGGGTAGCTGTTTGTAAATTTCATATGTATTTATATATCTAGCATCTAAATATGAAGTCTTATGCAGTGGAATATGAGGAATTTCACCCAAAGAATGAAGTTTAAGTGTCAAATATGTATAAATTTCACCCATATGTTTATAACTTTCGGCAGCCCATATCTAGCATCTAAATATGCAGTGGAATATAAGGAATTTCACCCAAAGAATGAAGTTTAGGTGTCAAATATGTATATATATAGAAATTTAGTGGTTATTTGATGTTGCGTCGCGCTTGTCCTTTCGAGGAATATTCTT
>NEWO01000770.1:109098-135498 GCA_003013225.1 Phalaenopsis aphrodite | reverse complement strand
AGGATCTTACAAATGTTTTCAGTGTCATAAGGAGGGTCACTTCCGGAGAAACTGTCCGGAGAGGAAGAAGAAATTTCAAGAAAATCCTAAAGATCCCGGAGAAGCAAGCATAGCCTCGGATGACTATGATTCAGCTAAAGCACTGGTGATCACAGAATTGGAAACCAGCAAGGAGTGGATCCTCGACTCGAGGTGCTCTTTCCACATGTGTCCTCACAAGGACCAGTTCGAGACGCTGCAACGAGCAAATGGCGGATCCGTATTACTTGGGGACAACAAGGCTAGCAGGGTGGTCGGCAGTGGAACAATCAGAATTAAGATGTTCGATGGAGCCGAACGAATACTGCAAAATGTCAGGTACGTTCCCGAACTAAAAATAAATCTGATCTCTTTAGGCACGCTGGAGTCAAGTGGATATTCGTTCAAGGCAGAAAGTGGTTGCATCAAAGTAGTCAAAGGTTCTCTCATCGTCATGAAAGGAGTCAGAAAGAATGGACTCTACTCCCTAATTGGAAGAACTGTAATTGGCGGCTTCTCCAACGCAGTACGATCATAACCCGACAGGACCAGACTATGGCACATGAAACTGGGGCATGTAAGTGAAAGAGACTTACAAAAACTGTCCAGACAGAACCTATTATGTAGAGATCAAGTCAGTAAACTGGAGTTTTACGAACAATGTGTGTTGGGGAAAGCTACCAGAGTGAAGTTCTCTACCGGAACTCACAAATCAAATAAACAACTTGATTATGTACACAGTGATCTATGGGACCCAGCTAGAACTCAAACTCATGGAGGAGGGAGGTACTTCATGTCTATCATAGATGACTACACCAGGAAGGTATGTGTCTTTATCCTTAAAACCAAGAATGAAGCTTTTCAACGATTCAGGGATTGGTTAACCCTCACTGAAAACAAGATGGAAGCAAAATTGAAGCACTTGAGAACTGACAATGGTCTGGAGTACTGTTCAGAACAGTTCGATGAGTTATGCAGAAAGAATGACATTACGAGGCACAAGACAGTCCGAAACACTCCTCAACAGAACGGCTTAGCAGAAAGGATGAATAGGACTCTCTTAGGGTCTGTTTGGGGCAGCTTATTTGGAGCGGCGACGTTTTGAAAACGCAACTGACGTGTTTGGGTAAACTGCGTTTTGGCAATTTATGTGTTTTCAAAATGCTGAAAAACAACATTTTCACACCGCACATGTCTAGGTGCGGTGACAGCTTTCTGGCTGCGGTCTAGCTTTTCCAAAAAAATAAAAATTTGTAATAGCTATCGCACTTAGCTTATCAGCAGATTATTTTTAATCACCTTATCAGCAGATTATTCAATAAGCTACAGCTGCCCCAAACAAACTCTGAATCAGATTCACCTTTGTTCAATGTGAAATCAGAAGAACCACCATTTGCCAAGAATCTTTTCAAAAAATGTATTTGCTGGCTAGTTTGAACAGGAAAGCTTTATAACAGCACTCGAAACAGGGAAAAAGGGAAAAAGGGAAAACAAAGTGCTAGAAACAGGGAAAACTGATTAATAGTTTCAAAAAATGTATTTGCTGGCTTCCCATCTCGAATCATTTGCTTTATGCAAGTTATTGAGTTTGGAACAACGCATAGTCTTCGATGGAATGTAATGATTTGGCTTTTTATCAGCTGTACCTGTAGATTTTGGCAACCTTATTGGTGTATCCAGTTCTGATTTTAGGGACTTAGAATTTTGCAAAGGCGACTCTAGTGTCTGATCATCAGCTGTTTTCAGAAGCTGCTCTGTGGGTGCTTTAGCAGTAGCCATTGAAGCCATGGAATTGGAACATGACTTTAGATACTGATTAACACCCTTCCAGACAACACGAACATTAATTCTTCCAAACGAACAAATCTTCATTCCGTTTCACCAGCAATACTCCAATCGTATCTTTCTTTTTTACTTGCAGATTTATAGCTTGATTAAATATCTGCCATCATATTGAAGTTTATAGGATCAGAATCGTATATGTGAAATTATAGAACAACCTGTCATTTAATTGAAAGATTAAAGTAGGCTAAGAATTTGCATAACCAGTACATGAAGCTCCAACCAATGAATGTCAGAATGGTTGATGAATGCAATATTACATAAAACTGAAAGATTGTTTTTATGACTCAAAACTTATTACCTCAAGTCAATACATAAACACCAAAGCAATGCTTTGGACCCAGCCTTAAATTAAAGGAAGATTTACATACATACCATTTAACTCATATGCATTTACATATGTAACACCTAAACTTCAATTTTTACATACATGCCACCTTCTATATGCATGAAAAGGATGAAAAGGAGATATCACTTTTCAAAGTTACATTAGTGGTATTTTTAAAGTGATATAAAAGATTGCTGTAGCATAAGTGTAAAAAGTAAAGTTTAGGTGTTAGATATGCAAATACATTGGAATTGGGTGGCATTTATGTTAAAACAAGATATATTCTAATAAGACTAGCTTATACGATATAGAATTATCACCTATACTTGAAAAAGGAAACATAGAGAAGAAGTAACCAAGCAACTGAAGTAAATAAAAAATTGAATACAGTAAGTTAATTACATGCCAGAAGTTCAGCAATTAAATGACGTTATGATTCTCCATAAAACTTCTAATTCCAGCATCTAAGCCAAGGTGTTTCATAATATTGCTGTACCGTGAAACACTTGCCAAATAAGAACACAGAGAAGAAGAGAGAAACTCAAGTAAACTAACAATGAGTTCGTTTACTAGTCTAGAATTAGTATTAAGGAGTTTCAGACATAATTTAAACGTGAGGTTAAGAGAAATAAGAGAACCAAGAGGAGATCTAGGGATGTCAAGCCCCATCAGAGAAAAAATGCACAATCTTTGCAGTAACTGTCAGAAATTTAGTGCGATGCATCCCCATCTTTAAAAAAAACGATATTGCAATATAAACCCTCAAAATCGAACACCAACAAATAGCAAAATACAATGAAAACCTAGAATCAAGCGCAGAAGAACATGCAGTAAACATCATATCATAAACCTTTAAGCAGAAAAACTCTGCAAAACCAAAAAAATTGCTGAACAAAGGAGCTCTGCAACATCAGCTGCTGATGGAGAAAAATCAGAATCAATCAGCAACGCAGTTATACAATATCTTTACCAATGAATTTTCCCCAAGCAAACCACTAAATAAGCCGCTCAGATCTCAAATCACAACTTATAGCCACAAAACACCCAGATCAATTTCAAAACAAACACTGACCAAAAAAATCCCAAGTTCTCAAAACTGAAAAAAGGAAACGGACGCACCAAAGGGGGAGCAAAACAAAAGCGTAATGAAAAAGCTCGAGATATGTGGAAGTGAAAGGCAAATTGATACCTTGTTCGCAAAGATCTCCACTTTAGCTGTTGCAGAATGCTTCATCTTTCACTTCCAAGAGAAAATATTGCATCCATGGTGCAAAAGGGAAAGAGAATGGAAATGAAGAGAAACAGTGATGAGTAAAGGAAAAATAAAACGCAGAGTGCTGCTTATTTAGTGGTGCTGGTTTAGGAAGACGAGCGGGGAAAAAGATCTTGGAAGAAGAGCGGAGGGAAGAAGAACATGTGGAAGATGCGGTCCTGGTCAAAGAAGAGGAGAGGGGAAGAAGATCGCGGGGAAGAAGAAGCTGGTCGCACGCGGGAGGGTGATCCACGGGATTCGGAGGAAGAAATCGACGTGCCGGAGTGGCGATCCGCGGGATTCAGAGAAGAAGATGGCGGGAGTGGCGATCCACGGGATTCAGAGGAAGATTCGGAGGAAGAAGATCGAGGGCGGGAGGGCGGGACGAGGGCGAGGGGCAAAACAAGTCTTTTCACGCTGCGAAGCTGTGCCGCGGAGAGGATACCGTTTTCCGCTTTTCTTCGGCTTTAACTTTCTTTCGCCCCGACGCTTCGAGCCAAACGTCAAATAATCGCGATTCGGGGCCACAAAGCCGCAAAAAAGCGGCCCCAAACGGACCCTAAATGGCATGACTGAAGAACTTGGTGTATGTCAAAAAGTTGTAATTGTGTTCTGCGATAACCAGAGCACAATTCACCTAACTCGGAACCAAGACTTTCACGAAAAGTCTAAGCATATAGACGTGAAACTTCACTTTGTGAGAGATATTGTAGCTATGGGTTCTATAGTTGTGGAAAAGACTCATACTGAAGATAACCCCGTCGACCTGTTGATGAAGGTTTTACCGACTGCTAAGTTCAGATATTGTCTGGACTTAGTAAACTTCACTGGGGGCTAAGGACCCCATCGGGGCTAATTTGGAGGGAATCTCTAGAGCGTCATAATTAAGAGTCAAGGTGGAGAATTGTTATATATCATGACTCTTAATTATGATAAATGACACACTTGTAATTTTCATGTCTCTTGGGAGGTCTCATCTATCTATAAATAGATGAGGGATCTTGTGGGATGGATGACCACCATGAGGAGATAGAAAGAAAATCTAATCAAGAAGATCAAGAGGAGAGAGAAAATTCAGCAAGGAGAGGAAGAAAGAGAGGAGAGGCTTTAGAATTGAGGGAGAGGTCTTGTAGAGATAGAGATCTAGAGAGACTTTGTGATTCCCCGATGTAATGAGCCTGTAATTCTTCCTTTGTGCTAGTGAATTTTGATAGTGATTCCCTACGTGGATGTATGTCAATGGACTGAACCACGTAATCTCTTGTGTTCTTATGTTTGTGTAGTTCTCGCAATTTTCTTTTGTTCTTGTTCTTATTTGTTGCGGTAGTTCTTTCCTTTCCATTCTGAAGCACTGTAGGTGCTCTTCGGCAATCCTATACTTTGGCCTGTACCAAGATCCTCGGCATCCAAGAACCGTTGCAGGGAGGGAGAACTCTATTCTCTAGCTACAGGGATCCACGTCAAGAACCGCAGGCCTAGGGAAGTGAACGACAAGGAGTTCTTAACAAGCAGTGCAGTAAGGTTCTTTCCAACAAGAAAGAAGTTCTTGGATCCTATTCTTTCTGGAAAGATTTAGATAATATTATTAAGTTCTTAATCATCTAACTCAATACACAGAGAGTTCCCTAGAAGGTTTTCTTTCAGGTGTTCTTGGAACTTGGCGAAAGGATTCTTGACGGAGCGGATTTCACAACACGCAGCTACAGCGAATCTTGTTCCACAACAAAGAATTAGCAATTAATTTAAAACGGTTACAATTATCAAGAAAATTTGTCACAAATCCGTTTAGATACTGCCTTTTTCAAATTTTACAAATTTATGTGGTGAGAAATATGTTTTTCAACCAAAGCTACTAGAGCGTGACTAAGAGAAGAAACCTGTTGCTTGAATTTCGTCAATTGAAAAAAAAAAGAAGATATTCATAACCAATTCCTTACCTGCCCCGCAACACAATTACAACTACATTTAACAACAAATGAACCAGCCCCAAAAGGTATATTGGTTGACAAAGTAAGCATGAATGCTTGATGGTGAGGAAGCATTTAAAATTCATCAACACAAGGAAGAACTAATTTTCATCAAAATCTTTAAATAATCTCCAAAAGAAAAATGTAAAAAAATTATTTAGGAGAAACTGCCTTAACAATAGAATGAGCGTCATTATCATCAAAGAATTCCTCTATATAAATAGGCTCTAGCCCTGCTTTATATATATACACAAGATCAAAAAGAAAAATGACATTCACAACAGAAGAATACTCACAGCAAACTTTTCTCTTCGGTTTTGTAATATGTAGGTCAGAATCCTCCTGGTCATAAGAACCTAACTCCAGCAATGTTACTTGAATATCTAACGAAATATGAGGAAGAAAGAAAACTTTCAGTGAAACTGAGGCAATGGAACAAATAAGCAACAAAAATAAGGAAAAATATGCACAGGCTTATTACAGGTAAAGATTATTTGCAGCATTAGTAAAGTATACTTGTGAAGAGGTCAATTGTAATTGGAATCACACTATGAATCTAATGTTAATAACAGATCAAATTTATCAGCCATTCATAAAAACAACACTTTTTTACTAACAAATTTTTTAACCACATCAGTTCAGCTTTCAATCAATATTAAGATATAAGGATTAGGCATGCCAAACTGAATGGAGACTACGCATGTGCCAATGATGAATAATACATGTTATGTGCTCTATGCATTATGGCACACAAGCACATATTATATTGTTTTCTTGCACCTTGCTATCTAAATAGCACAAGAAATACGATAAGATATGCTATGGGCTATAACAAATACTATATTGCCCTACTGACACTTACGAGAACAATGATAGAAATCACCCAAATGGAAGATCCAAGTCTCATGTCGGTACAAATAGACTCGCTCTAAAAAATATTTGGTTTTCAAAATTTGTGAAACAATACAAGAACACGTATTCAAACATCACAAAAAAAGAAGAAATTGGAAATTTATACAATTCTCATACTTCAATCATCATTGCATGCTTTAAAAGTTGTATTATGGATCACAAAAAGTCCCAAAATAAATAATTCCTCTTTAAGATAAAATTAAAAATAGCAAGTTCCAATTCTCACATCACTTAAATAGCAGAAATCAACATTAGATTTCATATCTCGAAACAAATTCATCCTTACAAGGAAAATAAGAGATGGCAAGTGAGCAGCTAAACCCTATTTCGGGATTTTACCAGAAACCACAAAAGAAGACCACAAAAATTGTATTAATCAGTGACGTATAAGGATCCCTGGTTTGTGGCTATGGCAATAAGGTGCTCAAGCAATAGCGGTGCCATAGAAATTAATGAGTACTACAGCAATGGTAATAAGCTGTTATTGCATCCCTATTTGCATCATTCTCCTAGGCTTGAATTTTTTTTTACTCCTAAAGAAATAATAATTCTATATTTATTTTGCAAGCTTGGGCGAAATTATTATGCTTCCTCCAAGGCCAATTCACGTGCGAAAAAATTATGATATTTGCCATCAGTATCGAGCAAAATTCTTGTCTATGGAATAACATAAATAAATGCAGCGGGTAAGATATTGTATGATTCATAAGGAAAAAATAAAAAGCAAGAGAAATCCACAGCACTAGCAATAAGCACATGAAATCAAATCAAATTCAACATATTGGAATTTGAAACTATACCAGAACTTCCCAAAATTTTAATTCATAAGTAATTATCCCAATGATTTGCATCATTCTAAATGGCCTCAACTTCCTTGCAGATAATTTAATAAAGCTCACCATAAGAATTCAGACATGCCATTAGCTACATCATCTGTTCTGAACTGCACATGCTCACCTCCTACACACATGAACAATAGATTCATGATTATCACAATCAATAGTTAGCTTTTTCCAGACATCTTACAACAAATCAGACAAATTAATCAAAGAATACAAATGAGCTGTGTTGTCATCGTTTTAATCTCAATCAAGAGCTTGGCCTTTTTTATATATACCTTGGTTGGCTCTACGCCTATCTGATTTTTCACTGCAGTACCATACTCACCTAGTGATTCGAATTTGGACCTCCCGATTAAGACAACAAGCAAATCAAACACACATGTTGTTGAGTCTAACTTGCACACTAGGTTTGAGGCATCTGAGGTACCTTGTTTTGTCCTAATCGATTCCAATTTAAAATCATTTAGGCTTTGTTATCTCTACTACATTATCAGTGCAATATATTCCTTTTGCAAAAAATTTCAGAAT
Source organism: Phalaenopsis aphrodite (assembly GCA_003013225.1). NCBI lineage: Eukaryota > Viridiplantae > Streptophyta > Magnoliopsida > Asparagales > Orchidaceae > Phalaenopsis > Phalaenopsis aphrodite. Next base: position 127,809 of record NEWO01000770.1, on the reverse strand, counting down.
TTTGGCATTTAGGAAGATGAAAATGAAATCCGGCATAAAATTTTAATGTGCTCTTTCGTTCAATTTTCTGATAAATCCAAAACTTCATTGATTTCCAAATATACCGCCCAAGTTGCCACACGCTGCCATCACCATCCGGCCATCACCATCCAAAGCTGATGCTGATGACGACAAACATATATTCATACATATAAATATTTATGCATGCATCCAAGTGTATGCACGGGCGTGCGTCTGAAATAATCACTTGAGATCGGAATTAAGATCAATCTTCCATGTTCCAGTGGCAAAATTGAGATTGATTTTGTATCACAAACTATGAATAAGAGAACGTTGGGATCTATTTTGTATGGTTGATGGACTATTTATATATAAAAACATGCTCAAAACAAGTAGGGCAATTTGTTACATTAATTACCTGTGTCCTTAGTGGCATCTGTTCACTTGAAATGATATTGTCATTAAATACATCGAAAGAGTGCATTCAGCATGTCAGTGGCAATAAAGATTAGGTAGCCTACCCAAAAAACAGCTCAGCTGACTACAATAAGTCTTCTAGATATCTCCACTGTCTTCTAAAATATTTCTTTGTACAAGTATCTAGACCTGTGGTATCAATGGTTTTTTGCTGCAGTTCAGAGGAACCCTCCAACAACAAATCTTATTCAAGTATTTATTAGCAACAATGCGGAACCAATATTACTGCAATCATTAGTGGAATCTAGGGACATACATAAGTTATCATTCTCCTTCAGGGAAAAGCCATCAAGACCTTCACTGTTACATCCCCTAATTCCCAACCTCCATCTCCAACAGATTGCCAGTCAGAACTGGTTGAGAAGCTTCTCTAACCTCAAGAAGAAATTAACCCTAAGAACAGCCATCAATCTTTACATGATAGCCAGGAGAATTTGAATCAGCAACTCTACCGAAAGAACAATTACTAAGTCACACTTTCCTTAAGACATTCAACCGCTTTTCTTCTTTAAGGCGAAAGGTCCTGAAAAACCTCTGTGATCCATTTATGGATCGATGCAATCGAAGGGCTAATTCCTCATCAGGGACATTATTTTTGTGAGAAAGCTCCTTCACTGAATGAACGGCACCCGGTACAGTCTTAGTGACCTCGGTAGAACCCCTCGCCACCATTGCTTTATTAAACGTATTCTTCCTTTCCTTACCTTCCGTACTAACCTTCTCAGAAATTGACTTCGCTTCCCCCACTAAGTCCTCCAACAAAAACCTAAATCTAGTCCCGGATCCAGATTTGGTAATAACTTCACCCCGAAATCTGCGAACGGGGGAGCAGTCAACGCAGATAAAATTATCCGTATCTATCTGGGAATGCCAGAGATTGCGGTGATGCAGGGGTACGCATGCGCGGTGAACTCGGCAAGAGCATGCAATACAGCCAAGAAGCCCCTTATCCGACTCTGGAATCCCCAAGAAGCAGTAAGAGCATACCTTAGCAGATTTGACGCCATCCAGGCAATCATAGCAGAGGATGACGATGCGCCACTGGCTATCGAGAATTCGAAACCGATCTATAGTATCACTGATCGGAAAACGTAGGCCGCATCGGTGGCAGCTAGACAGATCCGGCGATGCAATGGGTGAGCAATAAGAAATGCAGGAATGGGTGCCTTCGCTTCTCATGCCGGATCCTTCCATCCCTATCGTATCGCCAATGAAACAGTCGATTAAAAGAACGGAATCAGGGTTAGGGTTAGAGGAGACCTATGCTGCTCATCACTTCTCCATGAGCGCCAGAGCGAACTGCAGAGAGATGCTTTTAATCGGCCAATTTTTTTGTAACCTATTAATTTTTTCGACGAGGGAAAGACTCTTGAAAGTTCCAACGGCTGGCATCTTTCCTTATATATATAAATCCAAAAATGTAATTTTTTAAAAATGGTGAAATATATATATATATATATATATATATATATATATATATATATATATATATATATATATATATATATATATATATATATATAAAAGAAACTCTTCATTATTTTATAGTCAATGGTTATTTCATTGCTCTTAATTAATATTAGATGCATCATAATAACATAAATTAGAGATATATAACCATTATCGTTTCTTTTAAGAAAATATGATTTTATATTCATCATAATAGCATAGATTAGAGACATAAGACCATTATTTTTTTTGAGGAAAATAAACTAAAAATTTCATTTATGAACAATTATAATTTTTCAATTTTGAATATTATGGGCATATAAAGTTATAAATGAAAATATGGCGGTCAAAAGAGCAAGCCCGAAACATTGGGTTTGGTTCATCAATGAGGTGATTATAATGTATATCAAGGACATGTGCACTAGGCACAAAAACTAGTAAATTACTCATTATAGTCATAATGTGTTGATTCATAATGTGTTGATTATGATAGTGATCGTAAATCATTCATAAGATTTATTTTTTTAGTTTGAAGATATATATTAATGATTTTGCAATTACTTATAGACATCTTATCAAGCATAACGATTGTCATTTGAAATCAAAATACTTAAAAAAATTATTGTTAGTTATCAATTATCTTGATAAAATTAATGATAAGTTTGTTATAATTTACTTTTATATACTATGGGACTAAATTGAACCCCAACAAAAAATCAGGGGACCATTTTCACATTTGTCTCAATAAAAATATGAAGTTGCTTTCAATCAGCTTAATAACTGTTAACAGTACAACACCACGTCGTATTTTAATTTGTTTGGATAAACTGTGTTTTGACAGTTTTTTTCAAAAAATTGCGGCTAAAATCTGCATTTTCCACCAATCCTGGCTAGATGCGGTGGCAGCTTTCTAACTGCAGAATGACTTTTGCAAAAAATAATAATAATAAAAAAATTATCGCCACCACAACTTTTTAAACATCTAATTTTATTTTTTAACGGCGTCACAGCTCCTTCTTAATAAGCTACAACTGCCATAAATAGATCCTTATTCTTGCCAACTTATCAAAATTCAAGAGTTCTAATGATCTTTAATTTAAGCAGTTGATCAAAACCCAAAATGAAATGATACTGAAACAACCCAATCAGTTTCTAAATAATTAAAAAATAAATCAAGCTTCTAGTACCAAACTAAGAATATTTGTGACAGAATAAATTAAAAAAATACAGCCATATTAGCTACATTATATGATTATTACAGACATCTGCATAGATTCATTCATACAAGGCACTTCTGTTCCCTAAGAAGCACCAAAAGCCTTCATCTGAAGGAGATTTACATGCATACCAGCAAATTCAGATGTATTTAAAGATTTAACACCTACATTTTGATATTTAATCATGCAGCATCCAATCTCTAAACATCATAAAAAATATCATGAATATTATTAGCTTATATATTGTGAATATATCGTTTCAAGTATGCAAATATATAGAATAAAGTGTCAAAATAGTCCCGTGATTATTTACATAGAACCATTTTAGTCTCAGAGTAGATGAAAGCGCCAAAATAATTCTCATACTCTTTTAACACGAGCTGAAACAGTCTTCAGATTAGAGAATCAGAAGATTAAATTGATGATTTTATGGACTTTGGGACTAAAATGACTTCTTGCAAGCAGTGACGGGACCGTTTTGACACTTTTAGCCAAATATTTAAGTTAGTTTCTTTATATTAAGGTGTTAAATATGCAAATAAATAAGAATTTCGCGGTATGCATGCAAATTCCACTAAGCTGACTCCACGTCAAAGCCATTCTTCAATACTTTGCAGATTATCACATCAAATCCATAGAATCATGAATTGTTGTACCTTTTGGAGAAGCTGGAGACAGAGTTGAGTTGAGATGCTGACTCAGATGGCTGTTAAGTGAAGACGAATGGATCTGTTGAGTTGGCCAGTTAGCAAACTGTTGTGGATGACAGAAATAAGGGGAGGAACGCTGCTGAAACCCTGAGTTGAAGGCATTTCCATTGATGTTTTGAACCTGCGAAGTCGCCACCTTGAGCCGTCGAACTTCTTCACTCAACGCCTCGTTCAAAGCTGTGGAGGTTCGGATTATGAGTCCTGAAAAAATCTTCGAGAAAAGCAGCAAGAATTCGAAGTGGTGGTCTAAATTTTTTAACAGCACATCAAAAATATCACAAATATTACCTTCATGAAGTGAAATACAATCAATGTTTTAAATTTATGCGGCTCAAATATTTCATATCACATCAAAAAAACCATCATATTAACTTTTAAGAAGTGAAATATACCTTTGCATGCATTGGTAAGGTGGAATGTACGTAAAAAGTGATGTTTAGGTGTTAGATGTGTAAATACATAGGAATGGAGTGGCGTGCCGGTAAATCTTCTTAAAAAATATATGGACTTTTTACACTACATCATTGATTGGATATAGCTAGAAATTAATATTAATATTCAACCTTATAAACACCTTTATAATCATTCATAGGCGAGGGTTTCATTTTCACTCTCAAAAAGAATGAAGCGAAAATCACTAAATTACAACACAACAGCCACTAATTGGAAGCAGTAATAATGCTTAACAAACTGACTCTCAGACTACAATAAAAAATGGGAGTCAAAATAAAAAGGAAGATTTACATACATACCACTCAATTCCTATGTTTTTATATATTTAACATCTAAACTTTGATTTTTACATACATGCCACCTTACCTATGCATGAATGGTATATTTCACTTTCTAAAAGTTAAAATGGTAGTATTTTGATGTGATATGAAACATTTGGAAGGTATAAGTATAAAAAGAAAAATTTAGGTGTTAGATATGTAAATACATAGAATTGGGTGGTATATATTGTTGTGAAAAACGACGGCAATAAAGCGAAAAACAGATCTAGAAAAATTACACCAGAAAGGCGACATAAGATTTATGTGGTTCGGCAAATTGACTACGTTCATGGAGTTGCAGAGGATTTTATTAACTTTGAGGAATACACCGTCGACCACGTCGACTTACAAGAAAGAATTATTTCTCTCCCTCTCTCTCTCTCTCCTTATCTTCTCTCTCTCTCTAAACCGAGAGTCACACCAAGAAAAAGAAAGACAACTTTTAAAGAAAAACTTCCTTGTGATTCCTTTATTTCAGTCTCACGACAAAGTATAATCCACTTGGAGACTGAGAAACTAACTGCACCATTCACTGGCTACACTGTCATTTTCCTCAAACGTGATATCCTCCACCTCTGCAACTCAAAACCCCTGTCTTCAAGTTAGAAGACCAACTGAAGTCGAACACAACTTCAGTTTCTCAAGTGTAACGTCATTGGTCAACAAATCAGCAGGATTTTTGCTTCCACAAATTTTCTCAAGTAGTAATTGTCCGTCATCTAACAATGATCAAATAAAGTGATACGTAATCTGAATGTGCTTGCTCCAGGATTGAAATGCTGGATTTATAGCTAGGAATATGGCGCTCTGGCTATCACCATAGAGAGTGTCTTTTTTGAACCTCCTTACCAAATTCTGCCAAGAAACTCTGCAACCATATCATCTCCTTGGCAGCCTCTGACACTGCAACATACTCAATCTCTGTAGTAGAAAAAGAAATTGTCTTCTGTAGATTAGAGCCCCATGACACTGCAGTACCGCCAAGTGTATAAACATAACCTGTAGTACTCTTCCTACTGTCAATGTCTCCAACTAAATCTGCATCAACATAACCCTGTACCTCTAGGCTCTTTCCTGAGAAACACAGACATGTTTCTGAAGAGCCTTTTAGATATCTCAAAACCCACTTCACAGCTTCCCAAAATTCATTCCCTGGATTACTCATGTATTTGCTCACAACTTCCACTGCATGGGCAATATCCGGTCTGATACAGACTATAGCATACATAAGTGAACTAATAGCTGAAGCGTAAGGAACCTTACTCATGTAATCTTGTTCCTCCTCTAACTTGAGTGATTGATTTTTGCTTAGTCTAAAGTGACTGTCTAAAGGTGTGACAACTGGCTTGGCCTTGTTCATATTAAACCTGCTAAGCACCTTTTTCACATATTCAGCTTGTGAAAGTCTCGAAGTGCATTTGACTCGATCTCTAACAATCCTCATGTCAATGATTTGTTTTGCCGCTCTCAAATCCTTCATTGCAAAATGCTCTGACATCTGCTTCTTCAGATTATTGATCTCATAAATGCTGGCCCCTGCAATAAGCATACCATCCACATACAACAATAGGATGATATAGAAATGGTCAAAATATCTGACATAGCAACAGTGATCTGTCTGACATCTGCTGTATCCGGCATTTTGCATGAAATTATCAAACTTCTTGTACCATTGTCTAGGAGCTTGCTTCAGACCATACAAGTTCTTCTTCAATCTACAAACTGAATCTTCTTTTCCTTGTACCACGAACCCTTCAGACTGGTGCATATAGATGTCTTCTTCAAGGTCTCCATGAAGAAAAGCTGTCTTCACATCTAATTGCTCTAGGAGGTAACAACCATAGTCAGGACCATCCTGATGGTTGTGAGTTTTACCACAGAAAAAAAGATCTCAGAGTAATCAATGTTTTGCTTATGTTGAAAGCCTTTAGCAACAAGTCTGACCTTGTACATTTTACTGTCATCGGGCTCAGTTTTACCCGGTACACCCACTTGTTGTGCAATGTCTTCTTCTCTGGGGGAAGTTCTGTTAGATCTCATGTCTGATTTCTCAGCAGGAAATTCATCTCCTCCTTCATGGCTAGCTCCCACTTGCTAGAATTTTCATCTGCTAAGGTTTCTTCTTAGTTTTGTGGTTCTCCACTATCTGTCAGCAATATGTAACTTAAAGTTGGTGAGTAACGCTGCGGCGAAGGCCTGCTTTTGACTGACCTCTGAACGGCGACTGGAGTAATGAACGATTCTGGACCTGCCTGCGGAATAATAGGAATGGGTGCCCCGAACCCATTCTCCTCATTTTTCCCATTTATGTCCTGCTCTGTGTCTTCTGGTAGATCGTCGAACTCCATGAACTCTAACTCCTGAGGAGTTATTCCATAATTTGTATTGGTCTTGTCCTTATACATCTTCTTATTAAAAATCACATTTCTGCTTCTGATAATCTTCTGATCCTGATCATCCTATAAAAGATAACCAAATGTTTCGTCTCCATAACCAATGAAATAACATTTCTTTGACTTAGCATCAAGCTTGCTACGTACATCAGGATTGATTAGAACATAAGAAAGACAACGAAAAGTTTTAAGATGAGAAAATTTGACTTCTTTGCCGCTCCAGACCTCCTCAGGTAATTTACAGTCTAATGGGACAGATGACCTTTGTTGATCAAGTAAACTGCAGTGCTTATCGCATCTGCCCATAAGGTTGGTGGTAGTCCTGCGTGCAATCTCATGCTCCTAGCACGCTCATTGATGGTCTTGTTCATGCGTTCTGCAACTCCATTTTGTTGTGGTGTCCCCGGAATGGTCTTCTTCATTCTGATACATTGAGCTGCACAGTACTCCTTGAACTCACCATCAATGTACTCACCACCATTGTCAGATTTCAAACATTTCAGTTTTAGATTTGTCTTTGTTTTAACCATAGTCTTCCAAGTTTTGAACACAGAAAATACATCAGATTTATGCTTCAGAAAGTAAACTCATACATTTCTGTTGTGGTCATCTATGAATGTGACGTAATAGTGAGAACCTCCAAGAGATGCCACTGGGGAAGGCCCCCACACATCGGTGTGTACCAGTTCTAGTTTTTTTGTCTTTGGTCTGCCACCTTTCAAGAAACTGACATTCTTCTGTTTCCCAATGATGCAACTTTCACACATGCCGAAATCAACGGACTTCAATTCTGGTAGCTTGCCTCTGGATTGAAGTTCTTTCATACCTCTCTTGACTCATGTGTTCAAGTATGCAATGTCACATGTCTGTTGTGCTCTCTGCAACTGTGGTATCAATATTGTTAATTAGACCAATTGTCATATATAGCGTACCAGTCTTGTTAACCCGAGTCACTACCAGTGCTACTTTAGTAATCTTCCAGGTGTTATCAGAGAACACTACTAAATGACATCTCTCATCAAGTTGCCCAACAGACATGAGGTTCTTTTTCAGTTCAGGAATGTGTCTAACTTTTTGTATGATCCATTTGTTTCTGTTATAGAGTGCAATTTCAACGTCTCCCATCCCCACCTGCTAATTTTCTCTCTCTCTCTCTCTCTCTCTCTCCTTACCTTCTCTCTCTCTCTAAACTGAGAGTCACACCAAGAAGATGAAAGACAACTTTTAAAGAAAAGCTTCCTTGTGATTCCTTTATTTCAGTCTCACGACAAAGTATAATCCAAGGAGAGAAAGCTGTTTGGAGAGTAATACACATCCCTGTAATCGTGAGCCCCTTTTAAAGCTTCACAGTATACAGTTTATTTTGGTAACCCTTAATTTCGTGATTTCATGGAATCATGCTTTAATGACTCATATAAAGCCTATTAAGGCAAGCTATCAAATTCATTGTCTTTTTCTCTATAGCAACAGGAGGGGCGGGAGATTAATCTGGTAAAACTTAATTAATTAATTAAGCTTTCCTTAATCTTCCTGTCCATAGAAGTCAACTGTTTTAAATAAAAAATTGGGAATCATCAAGTTATAGCAGGGAACAAAATATATAAGGAAATGAATTAAGAGCACATAAATTAGAATCAATTTATCAAATAATTTCTATGAATCTGTCGTAATAGGAAGTGAACCGGGTCTCCACCTTCCTCAACATATACGTGAATTCCACTATTAAAAAAATGATAGTATATATATACGTAAATTCCACTAGTAAAATTGTAGTATATATATATGTGTCTGTTCCTAGGTCAGTTGGTACTTGGTAGAGCATCCGCTTATGCGGTGTAAGTCCCCTATGGTATGGGCTTCGAATTCCGCCTCTGGCGACTGTTACCTTAAGAATATTTGGGCACATGAGTCGCCCCCAGACCTGACGGGGGTTGAGCTAATAGTGTGAGTTGCGGACCTCACGCCCCGACCCATTCTATATATATATATATGTGTGTGTGTGTGTGTGTGTGTGTGTGTGTGTGTGTGTGTGTGTGTATGTTGCACTCATCTTGTGTAGAGCATGCAAATTGCATGAAATGAAGGATTATATTTATTTGTCAATGAATCCACAAATCAATATTTGATCGCTTTTGCTGCCAAGAAATCAAAATAAAACTCAAACAACCCTATTTACCGATCTAAAGACAATCAATATGAAAAGTTAACTTACCATCCCTAAGATGAGCCTGTTGTTCCATAGACTGCAACCGCAGTTTAAGTTCTCTATTCTCAGTAGTCAAATCAGTAGAATCCTTCTGCATTTCAAGAAAAACAATAACAACTTAAAGCTTTCAATCTATAGGAAATTTATCAGCATTTGTGATTGATGCAGCAATAAAGTTCTTGTAATAATGTAAGAAACTTGTCAACACCGATCAGTAATCGTAAAATGAAAAACATAAATGGAAATCAGAGATCAGACCAGAGAACTCAAATGCATGTTTAAGGTAAAGAAAATTTAAAAAAATAATAATCATGTTAAACTTAATCTTTATGAAATAGATAAAGTTGTGTAATTTGCGGTAAATTATGCAAATGTCCACCCTTGAGATTTTGCATAATACTATTTCATAAAGACAACTATTGCAACTAAACATGCTAATAACCATAATTGTCATTTTAATTGTATTCAAACAAACTAAGATAGAACATATTCATTTAAGTTGTATGTTGCTTTCTGACACATTGTTCCAAATGAAATTTTACCACAGTAACCCTATTAATTTTATTTGAATTGGTAAACATAAGCAATTGATTTAGTATGGAATATATTAAGTAGAGAGAGCATGTGGTTAACTTTAATAATGGAAATAACAACTTTAAAAGAGAATATGATCCACCATAAATTCACAGCAAAAGGTGATCAAGCACACAAAATAGGGCACTAAAATTTATGAGGTTCAGCAAGATTCATTTACGTCCAAACAAAGAGATTAAAATACTCCATCAAGTTTCAAGAGAGTTGATGACAGAATTCTTTACATTTTAGAGGTGATTAAATGGTAGCAATTCGAGAGACAAAAAAGAAAAATGATTATCTCCTTAATGCTGTCACGAAGTAAGAATAAAAAATGCAACCATTTGCTGTAATTGAGGTAAACTTTCCTTCAGCCTTTCTAACTTGAGCTCATGTTTCCTTTTTTCTTTTTTTTTTTTGCTTCAGCTTTTGGATAGGGGCAACTCATGCTATTCTTCCCTACAGCAACAGTGACATGAGCCTCTTCCTCGCCTCTTGTTTTACATGAACTCCTCCCTCCACTTAATTTTTTTTCTATATCTTCATAGTGGATAGGCGCTTTTGGCATAGAATCACTTAGTAGGGGTTGATATTTATAAATTAAAAAACACATTAATATGAAAACTTCCCTATCTTACAAGAAAAACATTAAGAAAATGCAAATATCTCACAGCATAAATGCAACATTGTCTTAAATTATTCCTCATTAAAAATCCAAGCTGAATCTCAATCAACGATTTTACAATTATGAAAATTTTGTATAATAAATTACTAGAGATCTATTTTAGAAGAGAGTTTATTCTCCACGTATCACCTATCCAGATATTTCAAAAAGTAGCAAGGAACACGGATATCTCTATAAACCAAGGTAGGGTAATACCCTAGGCATGTACATCCAAAATTTTACTAAAGTTCTACTATGGTTAAGACAAAAAATATTTTCAAAACAAGAAAAAGCAAAATAATACTTAATTGTTAGAAATATTCATCTTGACAAAATATTTATAGTGTTTTTTTATGATTATGACTTTGAGATCTAAGCTCATTGGATAATGAATTACTAACAAGTGAAAGCTTGGTCGATTTGTTATAAAATGAAAGCAAAGAAAATAATACGCAAAGAGCCTCATTTCTTGTGTGCAAAAATTGCTGCAAAGTGTTGCATTTATTTTTTATCCTCAAATTTTATTTCATTACCTTCTTAAGACCCCTACAAAATAAATTCAACCAATTTCAAAGCTTTCTAGGTTTTGACAAACGTGATAGAAATACATGTTATGAGATTTACACAAAAATTTTCATCAGCCAATTCCCATAACAATAACCAACCTTTAGATGTAGGAGAATATAAATGCATGCTACTAAATTCTTATGTGTTTTACATATTTTACACCTAAATTTTTACATATTTACTTATATAACATTTTAATTTTTAAATGGGATAAAAAAAAACCATTCATACCAACTTATCTAACTAAATTGCATCTTTTCATTCATATCTTTTGATGTCATTTAGACACTAGAGTGTTATATAAGGAAATATAAAGGTTTAGGGTGTTAACTATGTAAACATACAAAATTCAACAGTATGTATGTAAATTCTCCTTACATTTAACAACGTCATTACACAAAACATTGTTCTCGAAGCATATGGGGGTAATATAGAATACAACAATCACATTCTATAACCATATTCTCAAGAGAAAAAAAAAGTTAATGATAAACACATTTACAACACAGGAAAAAATGAACAATGTGAACAAAAGAAGTAAAAGAACTCCACTGTCAGAGTAGGAATATCTCACCAAAAGACAGCCATCAATGACTAATGGTCATACAATAATCCATAGTTTATATCATTACAATAAGAGGAATGAAGCATTACTAACACTACTGAAATAACAAAGTGAGGAGTATAAAGGAATTATTTTGCCCAAATTAACACAACCTGAAGCAAGGTGAGCTGAGCCAATAGAGTTGTTGCCTCTGTCTGCAGTGTCTGTACCTTCCGCTCAAGTTCATTTGTGTGGCGTACTTTTCTCTCTTTTGATCGAGCAGCAGACTGCCTGTTTGCAAGAATTCTACAGAACAAAACAATGAAGATTGAAAAACTAAAAAATTATAAATTTAACAGTTCAATCAAGCGTAATAAAGAAAACGATACTCAAACTCGAATCGAAATGAAACGCCAACAAATTTCATACTTATAACTCTTCTCTTTTCAGCTTAAAAGGAACTGAAATCCCACCAAAACACTGAAAATCAGATTCGAATATAGAATACATAGCTCGTCTAATGAAAAAAAAACACCAGACCTTTTGGCTCTCTTCGGATCGATCAGAGCCAGCTCCGCGAGCTTATCCGCAGTCATCGCTGCCTTCGAAAAATCCGAAGAAGGCGGCACCGACTCCCCTTCGAACGGAGACGTCGACCCGTCCATAGAGCTGCTGTGCCGATGCTGCGGCTTCTTCTCCTGTGCAGAGCCACTGGTGGCTCCGGGAGCCTGGAATCCCAACCCATCGAAGAAAGCTGTGTCCAACGATAGACTCCTCAAGTGAGCTCCACCTACGGAAGGTCTTGATACCGAATTCACCGCTAACGGCTTTGATGTGCCGCCGGAATCGGTGGGAATGGGAATGGCAGCGGCGGTGGTGGTGCTGCCGAATTTGTTTTCATCTGAAAGAGAGGGAAAGTCGATATCGGAGAAATTGAAGTCGGGGTCGGAGTCAAAGAGGAACTCTTCGGTGAGGCGGAAGCTCTCCGAGTAGGCCCGCCGGTGGCCGGAGCTCCTAGGGTTCGGCGGAATCTGGCCGCCGGCAAAGCGCTGGTTCTTCTGTAGCGTTTCGAGCGGCCGATTCGAGTCCATGCCCGTGTGCTACGGTCCACCGAGACTATAGTGCTGCGATGACCTCAGAAAAAATAAGGGTGCGGGAAGAAACAAAGAAGACTAATAGAAATGCCAAGAAAATTTATTTTTTTTAAAAAAAAAAATTATTCATTTCAAATTATATTTTATCCTTTTTCTCCACTAGATAATAAATTTAGAAGTGAAGTGCCAAAATAATCAATTCACATGAAAAAAAATTTTGTGTCTGGAGTCTCGATGCAAGCAGCTTTCGGACAACGGGCTTGATACACCGGGCGAGGGTTTTTTTCTCTTAAGTTCCTCCCGTGAATTGCATTCGTTGTTCGGACGTTGCTTGCGTCTGGACTCTAAATGCAGTATTTCTTTATTTACGTAAGGACATTTTAGTCTCGTAGGTTATAGAAGAGTCAAAATAGTCTCAAATTATTTAAAATTTAGTTCTAATAGTTTTTCATAAGGGTTATTTCAGGCCCAATCTAAAATTGGTCTTTTGTAGTCATCCATATAGATTATATTAGCCTAAATATAAAATTGAGCTCTAACAATCTTACAAACACTACTGCAGCTTACCACTATATTTTACTTGAGAATTTATGGTTCGCGTGACTCACAGCTCAATGAACTGTAATTCCAGTCTATGTGGCCTAAAAACGTTATTGCAGCTTATCGTTATGCCTGTGTGGCTCACAACTCATGCATATCTCAACTCTGGCCTTTGCAATCTGCAAACGTTATTGCACCTTATCACTACGTCTTATGTGGCGCACAGCTGATACAACTAGGGTTGTAAATGAGCCGATCAAGAGCGAGCGTGTTCGACTCATTCAGAATGAGCTCGTGTTCAAAATGACTCGTGAACCGTGTATTCATATTCGGCTCGAATAACATATTTGTGTTCGTATTCAGCTCTTGTTTGGCTAAAAAATTTGTTCGTTAGAATATAAAATTATAATAATAATTATTTTTCTTAAAAAATTTTAAATAATAATTTTATCTAATTTTTTTTTTGTATTAATAATTTGATATCAAACCATAAAACATTGATTAACTAAAAATAATTCAAGAATAAATTTCATATAAATTTCTACACAATAAGAATATTAATATGTTTTACAAATTTGTATATAAAAATAACAATTTTATTGCAAATTTTACAATTTACAAACTAAATAAGAGTACAACTCAAAATGTAAAAAAATAATTGTATTGCACTTTTACATTTAGAAAAATGCATTTATATCTCTTACACACACATGACTTACATTACTAAATCTTAAAAATAAAAAAATAAAAAAATCATAAAGCTTAAATTCTATGACTTAGTACTAGTTCTTTGATCTTTATGTTCTACGATCCAATAAATAGTGATCAGTGAATGATGATGAGCCATCAAGGACCTTCTACTCGCAATTCTTAGTTATGTATTAGAAAAAAAATAACAAATTAGAAATGAAAAGCAAAGTTAAGATATAATCATTAATTGATGCTCCGATTTATGAACTTCTTTCATCACTTTCAAGTAAATCAACTATACAGTTGTATAGCATGTGCATTCCAAGCATAGTGAAATCAGAGTTAATATTTAAGACATCAATTTAAATTCCACTGGAACTATTGTAATCTTCCATTATGTTTTGCATATGTGTTGCCTTCCAAAGCGTAAGAGAGTAAGATAATAATCTTAGGTCATAGAACATATATGTCATATTAATAATGAGATTTTATCAATTGTAATCATCATAGCCTCTAATAACAAATAATAAGATTTTCAAAGCAAACCAACCATTGCACAAGCACCAAAGAAAATAAAGCATTAAGGAAATATGCAAGCAAGCTTAGAAAAACCCAACAACATGAATAACCAAGCCTTAAAATGAGAACATGAAATATGTAATCAGGCTAAAAATAAATAAGCTTTTAGCTAGTCCACTGTTTTTTGTTCTTTTTAAGAACTCAGAATCGTTAGTTTGTTTATTTATACATCATCATCTATGATACCCCTTTCCAAATAAATCTTCTTCCCAGATTATTAGATATGACTTATGTTATGAAAAATCGATGGTAGTAAAGCGAAAAACATATCTAAAAATTACACCAGAAAAGAGGTCACAAGATTTACGTTGTTCGACAAACTGCTTACGTCCACGGAGCTGCAGAAGATTTTATTAGCTTTGAGGATTACACCGTCGTCTAATCAGTTAGAGGAAGGTCGATCGATGGAGTGGCTTTCCGATCGATAGGAGCAAGGTGCATGAGGGCAGCCTAGGTAGATGGAAACAAAAAGAACGAGAAACACATACAGTTCAAGCAATAATTTGCCACCATTCAAATGAATTAAACACAAAATGAGAGAAATCATATCAAGGAACATTCTAAGCAATTAAGTAGTTAAGTACAACACAAATGACTGAACAAGAAATCAGCAGTTAGCACCAGTATAAAGCAGGCGAGAAGTAATTAAATACAACACCAACAAACCAGACATTGGATAATAATTGTCCAAAACAAAATTAAAGTTCATGCAATAAAAATTAGAAAGAAATCCCTTCTTCAATCTTTGAGCCTTCCTTCAATTTACTTGGGCAGGTCACTTCAAGTTGTTTCTCTTCCAATAATTCTTGCTCGTAGAAAGATATGTAAATACTAGTAATAAGAGAATAAGTATATAGTGAACTTTTATAATCAACAAGAACTCGGCCACTAGTACTAAATGCATATTACAAAGCAACATTTGTTACTGAAATTGACAATATAAACTTAGCCATTTTGGATAAGCAATGATACTTAAGGGTATTCAACTTCCACCACTTAAAAATATCAAATTGTTCATTATTAGCCAAAATTATACCCTCATCAACATAGACTTGGAAATCTATTTTTGAAGCTTTTGAACCGGTTGAAACAACAAAATCAGCAAATATAAACATAAAATAAAAAATTTTTTTTTAATAAAATCACTTGACAACTGTGAAGATAGTTTGTCATATGTAGAACTAGAACTAGTAATATCACTTGCATAATTATTATATAGTTCTCACATGAAATCTTCAACTTGTTAAATTTTTTAGTCAAATTCAACTGTTGTATATATCTTAACAATACTAAAATGTAATAACTTGATTTTCAATCGAGGGTCCAAAACAACAGCAACAGACATTAAAATATTACACTCACCGCAATATTTATCAAATTTAGTCATCGTAATCATAGTCATGTTCCTCCTATACTTCTCAAATGAAGTCGGCTCATCCAACAACAATTTCTTGATATACACAATAGTAGGTAAATAAATATTTGAGATAGGGTGGGAAAAACAAAAAAAAAAAAAATTTATCTTAAAGAGTCCTATATTCAGCTATCAAACTTCAAAATAATAGGAGAAAATATTGTATCAGGACTCCGCACGTAGATTTACATGCGTAGTTCAATGAAATCACTCCACGTGTAGGTGACAGAAATAAAATTAAA
Organism: Phalaenopsis aphrodite; assembly: GCA_003013225.1. NCBI lineage: Eukaryota > Viridiplantae > Streptophyta > Magnoliopsida > Asparagales > Orchidaceae > Phalaenopsis > Phalaenopsis aphrodite. The sequence goes on along the minus strand of NEWO01000770.1, from coordinate 111,677 downwards.
ATTAAAAAAAGATAAAATCTGCCCTGTAACACAAGAGAATATTCATTTCGTGTTATTTAGGTGTTATTGTGTGTTATTCAAGTGTTATTGATGTGTTATTGTATTATTATTACTCCGGGAATATTCCCAGAACACAATAACACCTGAATAACACACAATAACACCTGAATAACACACAATAACACCTGAATAACACAGGATAAATATTCTATTGTATTACCGGACAGATTTTTATTTTTTTCTATCAATGTCATGTGGCGCGATTTCATTGGACTCCGCACGTAACTCTACGTTTACGTGAGGAGTCCTCATGCAATATTTTTTCAAATAATAGAGCATCTCAATAATTTCTTATCAAATCTTATAAATCTATTATCTAAACTTTCTCTTTTGGTAAATAATTGATGTAGAAATGTCTACTATTCCTACATTTTTCAATATGGATGTTGATGGAAGACATTATTATATTAGAATCAATCATTATAACAGGAAATAAACTATAATAATTGGCTAATTGCTAAAAATTGATTTTACATCATTACCATATATATTAAAATTAAAGGGCATTTACATACATACCACGCAATTCTTATATATTTACGTATCTATCCCATAAACTCTATTTTTTACAATTCATAATACGGAAATCTTTCGTACCGCGTCAAAAATTATAAATTTCGTTTGAAATTTAGTTTATTTAAAATAAGCTCGTGTTCAAAATTGTTCGTGAAGTCATTGTTCGTGTTCGTTTCTTAAAGAACAAGCCGAACACTAGCTGTTCGCGAACGACGAGCCAGTTTGACATCCCTAATATTAATATATATAAATAATATATTATATTAATTACATAACTTATATTATATAAACATATAAAATCTATATTAATATATTATTAATATAGTATATTAAAATATTATTATTATTATTATTAATTTATTAGATATTACAATTTATAAATTTTTGATTTTTTAAAATATCATAAATTTTCTATACATAATTATTTTAAATTATTTTATTTTTTGAACAATAACGATTTGAACACGAACGAACACATCACTGTTCGTGTTTGGTTCGTTTAACTAATCGAACAAAAAAAATTGTTCATGTTCGTCTCGTTTACTTATCGAACGAACCGAACACGAACTCATTGACAAACCGAACACGAACTGTTCGCGAACAACGAGCTTTTTTGACAGCCCTAATCTCATCCATAATTAAGATGGTATATATGCAAAGAATGAAGTTTAGAAGTTATATATGTAAATACACAGGAATCAATTGGTATATATGTAAATATTCTTAAAAATAATTTCCCATGTGCATCCAATGTAGACCCATAGGGATCCATAATTATAGGAAAAGCATCCAATATTAATTAAATGTTTATTTCAATTATTCCTTACAATGCTCCAAGTCAATTCCAAGTCGTCAGGCCACATATTAGTCAAACTATTGACCTCACAATCCCAACAATTTCCACAACGGGCCGGAATGATTAATTAAGACCTTGCTAGTAATAATTTTCCATTCATTTTATTTTTTAAAATATTATTATTTTCTAATAATATATGTGATAAAAGAATATTATATTTAGAGGGGTTAATGTTACGATTTCGAGTTGAGTTGGGGTCTGTTTGAATGGATTGAGTGCGGCTCACAATCGGCTCGTGACTCGTTAAATTCGAATTGGATCCCGCTTCGAGCTGATCATTGTATGGCTTGAAATTAGGCTTGATTTATATGTTCTGTGCCGAAATTCAAAACATTTTTTTAGTGATCAACGACCTTCGTGCTAAATTTATAGCCCTACTTATATTATATGCAAACCTTCTAAAATATTTATATGATAGTGTGTCATAAACAAAGATAAATTGTTAGTATTTAATTATTTTATTTACGTGGTCCACTATCATTTATTATAATAGTAGTTAATTAATTAATTAAAAAGAAAAAAGTTCATGTCTCTTCCCAATATACACCGTATCATTTTGCTTTATTTAATTAATTAAATTATCCAAAATGGAGTGTCATGTCTTTTCCAAATAGAAAATGCATCATTTCACTTTAATTAATTAATTAAATTATCCTAAATGGAAGGTCATGTCTCTTCTCAATAGACATCGCATCCGTTCAATTTAATTAATTAATTAAATTATCTTAAATGCTATTGGACTAATAATGCATAATTAAGAGAAATGTTGTGTCTCTTCCCAAGAGACTTATCTTTTCTCTTATAAATAAGAGAAGGGTCATCTCTCTCCCTAGAAGAAGAAATGTATTTTTTCTCTCCATTAGAAAATACAAAAATAAATAAGGATTAGAGAAAAATTTCATCTCTTCAGATTGAATTCTATGATCATGAATACATATATGTATATTTCATTTATGAGTATGTGAAAATCATGAATTCAAACATCTTGGTCATTTAATTTTATGAATTTTGGGTCATGAAATTAAATTTTATAAACATAAAAGTCCTAACATAAATATGTATTATTATAAAGCAAATAATTAAACTCAAAGTCAATTTAACTCGACTCAACTCTAATCTGAGCCAATTACATCCCCCCTATTTAACC
>NEWO01000770.1:69969-101353 GCA_003013225.1 Phalaenopsis aphrodite | reverse complement strand
TAACAAACCCAAGATTACTCGATTTGAACATTATTAAGGCATTGCAATGCTCATAACCATTTGATCAAATGAATCACATTGGGTCATCTGATATAGTGGTATGACTTCATTCATAATTTAAAGAGTATGTTGCTCACAAAATCTAGAAATAGACTCTTTATTCATGAAGGAGAAAGCTAAAAGGAGATTGTGCACAGAGGATTCTTGAGCTCCACCACCACCATCTTCGAACTATTTTCGTTGAGCTCCACCATCGCATGACCACCACCTTCGAGGTACCAACATTGCCCGACTATCACCACCTGACCACAACCATCTAGCCGCTGCCATCAAGCAGTCATAGTTGTTGAACCATCATAGTAGATCCACAATCACTATCAGAGTCTTGACTATCGCTATCAAGCTCCAGCACAGTTAAACTACTAGTGCTTAGCCGCTTCATCGAAGACAGACACTGTCAGACAATCGTCGTTAAGCTCCACCAATGTTTGATGGTCGTTATCTCCACAACTGTTAAGCCACCAGTGCTTGCTAATGTCATCGATTAGTCACAGTCTCCTAGCCATCATAGCCCGACCACCTCTATGTAGTCATCGCTATCACTGGACCACTGTTGCTCACCCACCAACGTTGTGTCACTGCCACTGTCATGTCATCGCCACCTTCGGGCCACTGTTGTCCAGCCGCGACAGAACCATTGTCACCGTCGAACTACCATTGTCTGGAAACCACTGTCAAGGCGTCCTCACCACAATAACTCCATTGTCACCGCTTTCCAGCTACCACCGTTTGGGCCACCATTACCAAAGACACTGACCCTGCCATTCGATTTCCTCCACATCCGTCAAGTTGTCGCCACTTCCTCGATGTTTTCTTCTACTTCCCTAATAAAAATCTCGCACAACTTGTGAAGATTGTTTCCAGTCGTTCAATGATCGATTAAGTTTCGTAACCTAAGTCGACATAGCGAAATTATTTCAACCATATCAGTTCCAATAATTTTTATCCTTCCAAGTTGTTCATATAAAAAAACTATTGTTGCTATTTCTATCAATTTTCATTTACTTGTGCATGTAGGCGAGATCTCCATACAACACAACTATATTAATATATTTAATATATCACTCTAAATGGTATATATCATGTTTGTGTTTAAAATCACAAATTGATGCATAGATACTATTGTCTAATGGTATGTGTCTAAATCCCCCAAATGTTAGATATTAGACACGTCCATGCATAATGAGTCAATAGTATGTGTCTAAATCCCCCTATTTATTTATTTATTTTTTATTTTACTCAAACTTTATTGAAAAAAAGCAAAATTTGAGAAGGAAAAATACAATTTCAGTTAAAAAATAAATTTAATAATTAATAAAAGCATGCATAGACAAAATAAGCCTACCACCAACCAAACAAAATTATTTATTTATTTATTTATTTGCAGAAAACCTCCAAATGAACAGCGCGTGTTGGTAATACTTTTTTTCCTCCAAATGTGAAAAAGATATTACATTACATAAAGAGTCCTAATGCAAAATCACATCATGACTTCAATCACAATGCGTCACGTGTACAGCCTGACCCCGTAATGCATTAAACCATTTTGTTTTTGGTATTTAGTGAGATCAAACTTTACACATAATACATTGTGACTAAAGTTCTGACGCAGTTTTGCATCACGACTCCTGATGTAATATTTTTTCCCATATGCGGGAGCATCCTTTCTTGTTTAGACCTTTATTCTTTTAGGATCAAATAATATATAAATATATAGTCATTATTAGTTTATATTGTAAGAAATCTATAAATAACATATTGATATTTTTTTATCAAATATATTTATTTTAAAATATAGTTCTTAATATACTTTCTAACAAATATATTCTTTTAGTCATCTATATATATTGAGAAAAATATATACACTGGAATATAATATTTTTAGTATTTTGTATCATAAAATCCACACTCCAATACTCCATCATCCCTCAATCTCAAATAGAAATAAAATAATTCAACATATTGCATATATATGGAAGATTAGACCTAATATATTGAATTATTTGTCCTTATATTTGTATGTATGATGAAAAAAATAATTGTAAGAGATAAAGGAAAATAATACAAAATAACAAGAGGGGAATCAATGAGGGACAGGAATCAATGAACTCATATTTAGGCAGAAATCTGATCGGTTCGCCTGGTTCAATCTTAATTTATAAGCTGAGTCCTAAACAAAGTATCAAATGAACAACATGAAACAATGCATGGTACAAAACAGATGTAAATGGTGAGAAAAAAAAAATTACAAAGTAACCCTCTAGATCGCAAAAAGGCAACACAATTGCAGAAATTTTGGAAATTCATCCGCTTGTTCGGAAGTAATTACAATTCAATATAAAATAGCATTGTATTTGAAATTAAACTCTTAATTTATTTTCCCTAGATTTGAAAGCAGCCTATTTGGCTGAATTTAAAACACTCAACTTAATGTAAAGTGTTCTCGGCCGCCATGCAGCGAGCTATCTCGGCATACCAACATTGCCCATAGCTGCCCGCCACAATCCTGCCACCAGCTACTTGTCAAGAGCCACCGCCGGTTGCCACCCTTCACCCGCTGCTGCTGCCGCCGGCGGCAGACACATTACTTTGAAATACAATATTTTCATTTTACTTCTTCAACGACAACAACAAGCCTTTATCCCACTAAGGGTTTGTTTGAAAACATGTTTTTCATAAAATTTAGTCATTGATTCAACATAAATTCTGTCAAACATTAAAAAAAAAAAAAACTAAATCCAAATTAACGTTAAATCAAATAATTTTTGCATCCAACTGATATTACTCATGTTCCGTTAAAAGAAACGACGTAAATTCAAATTTATTAAATCCATCTAAGAAGCGGATTATGGGTGCCGCTTGTCGTCGATCGTGTTGATGAATCCGGATTTAAAAGCTCAAATCCTGTTTAACATTAAATCAAGCTACAGCCAAACACCCCCATAAATGGGGTCGGCAATATTTTCATTTTACTTCAAACCAAAAAGAATAAAATCATTCATTTACTTTACACCAAACTAAATAACATCATAGTATTTTAAATACAATATATTATTTCATATATTGTATTCATTTTACGCTGCATTATTTTTTCAGAAAACCAAATAACTCTAATTAAAGATAAAACTTTGCAATAAGACAAGAACCTCTGAGCCATTGGTTGAATAAAAATAAAATGGTGCGTAAAATTTTGATAAATTCAGAACTCACATTTTAATTCAAATTTAGTGTATTTAGAACTCACCCAAACTGACCTCCGTTAAGTACCACAACATACATTGGGTCATCCATCTTCACAAAGGCTGTTAAGGGATGAAACAACAATAATGAGGAATGATAAATGGTGTGCATAACAATATCAACCTGAGCAGGACAATCAAAATTTCATGATGTGAAATAATATGAAAATTTACAAACATACCGCACCTTTTTTTTGTATTTGCATATCTAACAACCGAAATTTGATTTGTACACAAAATACACCCTGGTGTCATAAACATATGTATGAAAAGTTATTTTGATGTGATGTTAAAGATCTTAGCGGTAGCGTGTAAATACATAAGAATTGGACGATATGTACGTAAAAGCCCCCCCAAAAAAAAGTTAAGGAATGAAGATGTACAAAACAAAAACGACTATCAAAAGACCGACGAGGACATCAACACGACCCAATGGGCCTTTGACGTTAGCCTAGTTCAAGAAGAGCCAAGATGTCGAGTGCTAGCTGTTGAGTACCATTTGTCAAGTTTCTTAGAATGGTGTGTATGTTAGCAATATATCCATTCTTCTAATTCATCATAGTTCGGCAAGTTTTTCATCAGGCAACTTCATATCCCCAAGTTATGGTTGACTAAACCAACGAAGGCGGCATTGTACTCATGCCAAATCCGGCCTTTTATTTCTGTGTAACCCCACTTGTAACTTTCTGAAGGCATAAGCCATTTTAACTCTATAAATACAAGGAGGATCATTCCCTCAAAAGAGAGTCCAAAAACAATTTCATTTCTTAACATCGCTCCATCGTCACATCGCTCCATCGTCACAGGTCCTGCATAAGTTGTGTGAATTCAGACATTTCAATTGTATGGTAACATTTCAGAATTAATGTTATTTTTTTACACTTAAAATCAGGTGATGAATTTGAGAAACCAGAAAGTTTCAAACTTGATGAAACCAAATGAAACATCAAAGCAATAATAGTAATGAAATATGAAGTCATAAAACCTACCTTAATCAATCCAGCTTTCATGTAGAGTTCATATTTGAAATAAATACCACGACATTTGTGATCTCCACAACCTGCATCATGTACAACAAAAAGAAATGGACCATCATAAAACAGAAAAAAATACAATAAATACCAACTATATATTGCAATAATTCATCTACGAAGGGATATAAACTAGTAAAAAATCAAGTATATAACTTTATAACCTTAATTAATCACCTTCCCAAGTTGTCTGAAGCATGAATCTAGAAATTCTAATTTCAATAATTGTCAGCTAATATACTAATTCTAATTAAATCAATAGGCATGGCTTTACAAGAATAAAATTCAATAGATGAAACCTACTGGCTAAGATACAACTGAAAAAGCATAGCATACAATATGACCAATAAAAGTGGCAAGAAAAACAATGAATAATAGCATAATAGTTATAATCAATGCATCCGATCTGACAAATCCTATTTGACAAAGTTATCAGACATGACAATCGATCAACAATAATTATTACACCATAAAATTTATATTAAATTTTGTGCCAGATGAACTTGCATGCATCCTATATTTATAGTTCAAAATATGCCTTATTAGTCATTCATTATCATACCCAAGGCATTTAGTTTAGCTACTATGCATTCATTTGGATGACCTATTAATCATTCATTAATGATTCAATCTACATATTTAAGGATCCATTTAACATTAATCTAAAAAATGATTGATTTTGGTCATATTCAACACCTACAAAACAAATCCTCACTCAGATGGAAATGGCTAACAACCTAATCCAAGTCCTTTAGTCATAATATTAATCACAAATACCCAATCAACCACAAAGAATTTCATCTAAACTTTATATAGAGAGTTTAAGATTAATCAGTAAGTAAGAAACTCATCTATTTTCAACCAATCCACACAGCCAAAGCTTGCTGTACAAAGCGAATCAATGCTTAGAGATTCCTCTATGCAATCACCTGAAGAAGGTTCACAAAAATCTGCTCATGGATTTTCATCAAAAAGAACTTTATAAAATCGCCTCCTCTCCTCTCTCTTCTCTATCCTGTCGAAGCTCAACGCCTCACTTTCATCTTCCTCGACCTCCTCTTTCTTCTGCTTCACAAAAATCTCACCTTTCTTCCTTCTCTTCTCAAGATTAGCCTGATTGCGCCTCCTATTATATTCATGAAGCCCTTCCTGCATCAACTCCCCAAACTTATCCTTAACAATCACCAAGGGGTCCTTATCCAGCAATGCCGATCCCCTGTAACCTTCTCTGAGAACCACTGTGTATATCTTGTACCGATTTGACACATAGAAAATGCATGGATGCCGGAGAACCAACATGTTCAATCTCTGCGGTAAACCGAATTCTCGCCTGAAATGTTCTAGTTTCAGTATCGAAGCCTTTTTCCACAAGGTCAGCGACAAAATCTCATGAATGGCTCCCACCGCGCGCTTCTCCGACTTCTCCCATTCTTCCGACCATACTTCAGAATAGGGCGACATATAGGGAATCCCCTCGTTGAATTTCTCAAAATTATCCAGCGTCTTTAGCCATGTCCTCGGTAGCAAGCAAACAAAACGTGGTTCCTTCCCGCGCTGGATCGCCGCCGTCTCCACCGCCGATACTGCGAGCTCAGGATCCCATCTGATGAGCTCAATCTCCATTGAGTTACGACGGCCGAAGCGATTCGTGACGCGGAAGAGATCTGGATACTTGGCAATAACCCTGACAATGTAGTCGTCGGGGAGGCCGAGACCGCGTTTGAGCTCATTGATTTTGACGGCATTGAGGCGGCGATCGCGAGAGAGCATGAGCAGCTTGGCGAGGCGGCGGGCCATGGCTGGCTCTTGTGCCGTCTTGATAGATTCTTTCTCGTTTACTAGGGCTTCCATGCGCTTGGAGAAACCGTAGAATATCTCACCGTCGCCGTCGGTGAAGGTCTGGAAGCAGCAGGGGTACTTGTTGAGCCAGTTTAGGGCACGGCCCTGGAGGTCTAGGGTTTTGAACTTCTTCTGAAGAGAGCGAACAGTGGCGACTCGTGTAGGGGAACGGAGAAGGATTTGCTTGATCTGGTTGTTCACGATCCAGCGGCGGTTGCGAGAGAGAGCGCATTCGAGGGTCGGGTCCTTCTTCATCGACCAGAGAGCGAGGCCACGCAGGAGGATTCCAGGGTTAGGGTTTAGGATTGGGGGAAGGAGAAGGGGGTACAGAAGAGCGCCGGATCTCCGCAAAAACATGGCTGCGGTGGAGATGAGAATGGGAACCTTTTGTGAAATTATTAGATGTGAAAGTCTACAATAAAAACCATACATTTTCAAAATGAGATGAAGTGATTCAAGAAAAAATATTACATCAGGATTAAATACTTTAATGATGGGGTGTCACGTATATAATAGTCTTATCATGACGCTACGTGGCTCCCCACTATTAGAATACCTGAGGTAATATTTTTTAATGATTCAAAAGTAAAAAAGTTAATGAAATTATTGATACTAAAATGATTTGACTTATATGAGTTGGTTATTATGTGGACAAAAGCAATCAAGAACTAATTTTTGTAAGGTCTCATGTTTTCTTATAATGATAAATTATTCATTAATTTAAGTTTGCTTTGATGCCTCCATTTCTAATAAATCATTATTGTTGTATTTTTATTGTTTGTATTACTTAATTCTATTATAAAATTAATGGAAATTCATTTTATGTTTAGGGTTTTCACATTTTAGGAAATATAAACTTTTAGAACTTATGTTGGTTCTAGAGTCTTGTACTTCAACGGTGTATCATATTATTTTCCACTTAGATCACAAAGAGAGGGTAGCTATGGAAGAAAAGTTTAGAAGTGTACGAGGCATGGGTAAGTAGAAGACTGTAACTTCTTCAAGTAAATTGATCAATTTGAGGATTCTACCTCAAATATTGACCAGACGTAGAGAGTATTTTAGATAACAAGTTAACCCATATGATTGATCGTTTGGAGTTTAAAATTAATATTATGATAATATTACGTATCACTCTTGTGTTTTTTTTTATTATATTGATTTTTGTGTTACTCATTGCTAACTGAGATACAACCTTTTGATATATTATTTGAAATTGTGAGTTTTTTGGAATTTTGAATGTATTTTATGTTAACATGTATGAGTCATTAGGGTTAAATAGTTATCTTACGAATAACAAAATTATATAAGGGCACTACTCTTTTTTTTAGTATTTTTTTTATTTTTTATAAACTGCTGCAACTCAGCTAATGCACAACTAAGCTAACCAAACAGACGCACGGCTTCACCAACAATAACTTCCCCATAGTAGCTTCGTCTTTTGTTGTTGTGCAATAGCTTCTTCAAACAGTTGTTGTTGCCCTAAATAGGCCCTTTGATAATGATCTAAATATCTTAGATAAAATATATTTAAGAAGGTAATTGCAATAATATAGTTGTATTTTCGATATTCGTCGTCGTCTGTTGTGTCAAAGAATTCACAATAATATGGATATTGAAATATTAACATTATATAAAAATTTAACACACAAAGATAAAAGGACTGACCAAGGAGATACAAAAGATTTTTATGTGGAAAACTCAAAATGACTATAGTGATCAATCCAGTTGAAATGATTATATTATTCATATGTACGTTATAAGAGATTCCCTGCCATTGAACATAAGAAAATAATGTTAAAAGAGTGAAAGTTATTGACTTGGCTTTCACAAGAGGAGTAATAGGGGCAATGAAAGATTAATGTCAAGGGTTGTGTTATGAAAATCTAAAGTTTGCATCACTAATGACAATGGTCTAATGAAAGTAGTGGTGATCACAAAGCAGTGGTGATTCGACGATGGTGGCTTAGTAGAAGCAACAGACGAACAATTACGGTCCGCCAGTTGGTGTTCGAAGTTGATAGCGGCAGTGTCAGTTAGATGGCGGTGGTCTGGAAATTGCAATAGTGGCCTAGCGATGATAGTGATGGCCTGATGGCGGTGGTCAAATGATAGTGGTTTAGTAGCAATAATCATCTGATGATGGTTTTGTGATAGCAATAGAGTGACAGTGTTCCATGATAGCAACACAATGACAATAACATTGTTGGTGGCGACAGTGTTAACTAAATGACGATAATCTAATAGTTAAGGGGGTCGTGCAATGAGGATCTAATTACAACAATAGCAAAGCGATAGTGACCCGATGATGCGCGCAGTTTTTCGACGACACCTTTGGTCCAACAATGGTGTCACATCAATGACAACGGCGGTTCAATGAAGGTGACAACATGACAACTATGGTCTAGCGACGGCGTAGATTGAGAATCTTTGAGGGCTTAAAGTTTCATACAAAAGATTTGAGCGTCTTAATGATGTTTAAATTAAGCAATCTTGGGTTTATATGCAAAAAAAACAATAATAATAAAAAATATTACATATATAAATAAATAAACATTTTTCTTTTTTTTTCCCCCCTCAATTCCGTGTTTGAGAAGAAAAAAATTGTGACATCTAATCTTGCAAACAACTTATAATTTTTGAGTAATATTAAATAAACCAACAAAAATATATTAAAAAATAATAATAATAATAATAAAAAGTAATGAGCTGTATCGTCCATTTTCTAGCTTTTCTTTTTTGAGGTTTGAGATTTACAATAAACCCTTTCGCTCTCTACACAGCTCATCAAATCATTTTTAGCAAACTCACAAGTTTTTAATCTTGTGCAAAACAAAAATTACATAAATACCACATGGTTTTCATGTATGTCCTCATTTAACATATCAGCTTCATTTATTTCAATCTGATCCCAATCTAAGCTAAAATTTGAATCAATTTTCGAGAAAGTAATGATATTAGGGCTAAATTCATAGCTATAATTTTACTAGGACTGTTAATAATCTGATTTCAAGTCGAGCTGAGGTCGGCTAAAAAAAAATTTATTACAAAATTTTAGCTCGTGGTTCGGCTCCTATATTTCGATCCGAGCGAAAATTTGAATATAGAAACTCTCTTTAAGCTAAATTCACAACCCTAATCATATCAAGGTATATTTATAAGAAAGATAGTTTGCAAGGGATAGATATATAAATACATAAGAATATTGGGGGGAGTATGTAAATCAATAGATGCCTCTAAAAAAAGCAATTTTTTTTCGTCATGCCACCTATTACGGAGCGAGGAAAAAAAGGGATCTTCGCTGTTCAAATCTGTTATAAAATTCATGGAGGTTTCTCCTCACCAGTCATCCCCAATTCCTCTATCGCCGGATTCTTCTTCTTTTCCGGCGGCTTCCCCCTCCGTCTCTCTCCTCGGCTCTCAGTTTCTGTTCTCGGAATATAAAGAATGGGGGGCTGCGCCACCAAGCCCGTTGTGTTGAAGGAGGAGGCTCCTAAGACCGCCGAGGATCCCGCAGCCGCGGCCGCAGCCACCGACGCCGGTGATGCCGGCGGCGGATCTGTCGATGATGCGGCGAAGGATGTGACCGGCGGGGAGGAGAGTAAGGAGGAGGCCGCTGAGGGCCGTAAATCGCTTGGCAATTTCTTTGCGGAGAAGGAGGTGATTTTCTTTCAAATATTATAATTTTAGGAATTTTTTACATTATTATTTAGGAAAAATTACATAAATACCTCGCAATTTTTATATATTTACTTATCTCACCAGCAAACTTTAATTTTTAAGCTCAGAGCATCTTTTCCTATGAAAGGTTGAAATTAGTCTAAAATATATTTTACATTTTCAAGCATAAGGGAGTTTATCATATAAAAATCAAAGTTTTGATGTGAGATAAGTAAAATATGTAAGAAATGGGTGCTATTTATTTAAATTTTCTTTATTTTTCAAAAAAAAAAAAAAACTTTCCTCGAAAAAAAAGATGAAAATTTTATGTTAGATTTTGTTAAGTAATGTTATTAGGCATGTAAATACTCTTTGATTAAGAATGTGTTTGGGGTGGCGTTGCAGAAATGACGTGATGTCACACCGTAATTTCTTTTTTTTGATAAAACTGTGCTTTATCTGCATTCTCAAAAAGCTGTGTTTTCTCATCAAATCTAGCAATCTGCAGTAGCTGCTAGAATGCTAATGGTTTGATCTTTTTCAAAAAAAAAAAAAAATTTTGCAATACTCACCACAGTATTTTGAATAGCAGTTTCTTTTTCAACAGCTTCACAACTATTTCTTCAAACATTCAAAACTGCCACAAATAAACCCGAACTCTCGTTCTTGAGTTTTTGCAGGATTTGGTAAACGATTAAAGTTATTAAAACAAGACTAATAGATGTTTTAAAAAGTATGATATTGCAAAATAATATCTGGATTGGTCTCATTTATGTAATTAAAATTTTAGATTGAAAATGAATTTGACCATTGATATTGTTGGATTGTCAATTGTTGGCGTTTTCTCAATAAAAAGCATATTATAGTAAATTTTTGTTGGGTTTTTATTTCTTAATGCGTAATTAATTATGAATTAAATATTCTTAATATATAAATATGGAAGATTTAAATTCATTCAACTTAATTCCTATGTATTTACTTATCCAACACCTAAACTAAATAAAGCTATATTTTACCTTTTTTTTTAGTTGAAATAGTGGTGTTTTATGTGACATGAAATATTTGGATGGTATAGATGTAGAATGTAAAGTTTATGTATTAGATGTGTTAATACATGGGAGTGGGGTTGTATACCGGTATGCATGTAAATAGAGCTATAAAAAACGCTCTTTGTTCACATACAGTTCATGTTCGGATTATTTAGTAGCTCGTTATTTGTGAATAATTTGTGTACATCTGGTTAAATTGCTCGTATTTTAATCGTTGGTTGGGTAAACGAGTCGAACATGAATATCTCTTTGTTCGATTGTGTTTTAACCTATTTAGCTCAAAATAAATAAATTATATATATTATTTTTTATATAATATATTATATATATTTATATATTTATATATCTAGGTTTAAATCAGAAGAATTTGTGTGGTCTTGCAGTTTTGCACTTTCTATTGGTGCATGTTTGAATTCTACACCCTACGTATATATTTTTTTTCTAATTAGATTTAACGAGCTAATTTTGAGCTGAACACTAACAATAATATGTAAATTTAGTCGAGCACGACACACTCTATTCACGAGCAATTTTGAAAGAGCCAAACACAAACCAAAACACAAGTCAATTTCGAGTCAAACACTAACACCAATATGCAAATGAACACACTATTCATCTATTTCGAACACAAGCAAAATTTTCAACAAGCAGAACACGAGTCAAGCCTGAACTCGCTCAACATTTGAGACCCCTTTAGTGCCCCACATGAATGCCCCAATCTTTACGTTCATTCATTTTCATATTTCTCTGCTGTGCTGATTTGATGTTCTTTACTTTGACGCCTGAAAGGCCGAAGAGAAGACTGCAGCTACCGTGGAAGAGAAGACCAAGGAAGAGAAGGAAGAAGCCAAGCCGGAGCAGCAGGCCGAAGAGAAGACTGCGGCTATAGAGGAGGAGAAGACCAAGGAAGAGAAGGAAGAAGCCAATCCAGAGCAGCAGGCTGAGGAGAAGACTGCTGCTGCTGCTGCTGCTGATGAGCAGCAGAAATAAATAATAAAAGAGCTCAAAAAGGCTCTCTAATATTTTGATTTAATTGGATTTCTTTGAACATCCTTATTATATTTATGTGGATTCATTGATTCGTTATTTGGACTTCTGTTATGTTTCTGTTGATTTATGTTGCCGGGCATTGATGTAATTTTGGAAGATTTACACATACTTTATGTATTTATATATCTAACATTAACTTTTAATTGTTTGCATTCATGCTGTTTTATTCCTGCATGAAAAAGGTGTATTTCACTTCTTAAAAATTAATGATAGTGACATTTTTTATATGTTATATAGAGGATTTCATGAGTTTGATAATTCAGAACATAAGCATAACTAGAAAAACAAAATTGCAAAAATGCCAAGGATAAGACCAGAGGGTATTTTTGTAAAAAAGGCCATCAAACTCTGCATTAAGGTTCCACACAAAAAAGTTAATGCCATTCTAAAGGATGAAAAAAAGGGTAATTCATTCTGCCTGCTTTTATCATTTATTACAAATATAAACCAAAAAAATAAAATTTTGCATAGAAAAAAAGAAATGCTTCCATATGAAAATTTGCCTATTGCTTTTTTGCATACAGGAAGAAAGAACTAATCTCTATAGAATATCAAGATGCAAAATTTTCACCCCTTGAGCCTTAAATCTCCAGCTTTCATCACCTGACGCACAATTCTTTCTGCAAACAATTGCTTATCGTCTTCATCGTCTGTTACAAAAGCATGGTTCTTCAAACCAGTCCTCAACTTGAGCTTCTGTGAAGCCTTCTGATTTTCATTTCTGGAGCAATCTACCAGGCCATTAAAATCACTCTCTTTCTCCTTACCATCTTCCTTTTTGCCATCCCAAGAATCCAAAATCTTTAGCAGCAGAGAACTATCATCCGGGCTTTGTTTTCTTCTTCCTGATCTATCAAAGGGTGGAGATATCTCCTCTTCTGAATCAGTATATTCATCATCCGAGAGGGAAACTGGGCTGTATTCCCTGCCATTTTCATCGCTGGGAGGGTTGGATAGAGGAGGTCCAAGTTCATCCCAAGCAGAGTCGTCGAAGGGATTGTTCGCCATTAAAGCTTGTTGACCTTCACCGTCTTCCTCCTTCGCCTCTTTGATCTCAGAAGACTGAATGTAAGAGTTTTCTATTCTTATGCCAGGCATTATCTTCAGTAAAGCTGCAAGTTTTGGGTAGCCTAGAGCATTGCAATCCAATATATAGCCGTATTTTTTAACAAATTCAGGTTGGAAAATGCTAATGTTAAAACCAGAGGGGTTTTTCTGTAAAAGATCCTCCAGCAATTTGGAGCAATGGGATAGTATTTCATCTCTGCTGTGAGGTACAGCCTTTTTTCCTGCAGTTCCATTCTGAGAAAATTCTATAGAAACAGAGTTAAGCTCTTCGTTTTCTTCCTCTTGGAGTTTCGGGGAATCGGGCTTAGTTTTTGCAGGAAAAAGTGAACTTAATCCATTCAAATGAAATGGTTGGGATAGAATAGATTTCTTCTTTGCAGTAACAGTAACTTTAAAAGGAAATTTCTGAGATGCAGTTTCTTCCACCCATTTCTTCTCCAAGAACAAAATATCACCCAACTGAGAAAGATTGTCATTGTTGAGTTCTTTGAGAGATGAAGGCCCTTCATTCTGTAACATTTGCAGAAACTGCTCCCTGATTGGGAAAACGAACAGAGGTGAGGAAGAAAGCATATGTTTAAGGGGGTGTTTCTTAGCATGGTTTCAAGATGATTTAGCCATGGATTTAGTGTAAATCCAGCCAAACATAAAATTTACAAAAAAAAAAAAAATCAGACGCTCCATTATATCAAATTTTTGGAGTTCGGTCTTTCCTTATCATGTCGTCTTTTGTACGGAGTAAATCCAAATTTACTAAATTTGATTGTGAGGTAGATTTAAGAATATCTTTCATCACGTTGTGAGTGCCATCTCCATCGCCATCTCCGTCAATATAAATCTGGATTTATCAAATTTACTAAATCCTATTTAATGTAAATATCTAAAGCTGCCAAATAAACCAAAAAAAAAAAAGTTACATTTGAGATTCTCTCCGGACATTTGGAAATTTATGTAAGGTGTTGCAAAAACCTTCAGATGATAATTATTTACAATAACGAAATGTAATAATATTAATTTTAGTAAGATTGCAGAGATTTCATCCATTTTGATTAGGTTGCAGAGTGTCAATCGCAAGCAATGGCTTGGCAAACTATAATCCTCATCACAACTTAATTCAGATGTGAGAGAAAACCTTTATGCACTTCTGTTGATAGTAGGATTTGGTTGTGATACATTGCTTTCGTGAACCCCCTAGCACTAGAAAAGTTCAAATTTGATTTGGTCCATTGATTGGTTATATACATCTAATACCTTTCCTAATCCTCCGGGCCATTGCTCTTTCTATAAAGTTTCTCTCAAAAAAGTAATACTTCTAATAATGTACTTTTCCACTAAATATCTAACATTCACATCCAAAGTCCCCAAATTCCATATATAATTTAATTTCCAAAGAAACCATTAAAACACTTTCCGCAAAAATTAGCTTGAGTTGTTGCACTAAACTCGTACGTAGAACAGGTAATATAATGAATGACCAAGTTAACCTTTTAAAAGAACTAATTTGAAGAGGTTCATCAAGCACCACAGTAATAAAAAAAACGTCATAATGCCGAGGTCAAAGATGACAATTTTCTATGCAATGGTCAAAGAAGAAGAAGCGTGAAATCTAAAAATATATCTTCAAGACATGATTGTTGGCTCCGAAAATTCACGACCGCTCCCAATGAACTCTCAACAACAATTTTTAATTTTATTTATTGAGAGATTTGGAGGACTGAAATTTCAGAAGGTAGATTGGATTGTGGAAAAGACACTACTCAGATATTTCACCCTCATTTAGCGAGGACTTATTGATCTGATGTTCGAGGTTTCCCATAGGCATAAACCCTATGGTTAATTACCCCTCTCGATAACGGGACAACACTTTCGATTAAGACTAGCCATTAAGAACTGAATATTCAACATATAATAGCAGTAGACTTAAGATTTAAGTTGTGGAATTTCATCACTTGAAGCTTAAAGCAGATGATGAAAGAATGAAGCCGAAACTCAATCAAGATCTTATGGTTCTGTCATCCCAAGGTCATCGTGGTCACTGATCTAATTAGTCAAAAAGCTAGCTGACCCAACCTAACAGAAGGATTCTTGTCGGCGGTCATGAGCTGCGTCGTCCAAGGGATCCTTGTAGATTTGTCTAAGGGGATAAATTTAAGTCGACCTTAGCTAACAGAAAACTTTTTGTCAATCAATTATATCATTATAATTCACAACTCAAAGGATGGAAAGTCGGTAGGGAACAAACGGGTTGTGGTCGTGACCGTGATATGATCGTGTCATTTGACGACAATCACAAATTATAACCAAAGCCCCACCGATTAAGGTCGTGACCGTGATAGAGGGGCTTTGGTTATAACCGCTATTTTGTGGTGTCATTTGGCGGCAGAACCACGCGAGCAGGGAATTAGGCCACGTCCTTAATAGCATGCGATTGCATTGATTGTGAATATATTTTGATATTTTTGTGAGCTAAAATTAATCGGATATTTGTCACTCTCAAGAAAATGTTGTTGATGATAGATAGATTTTACTTTTAACTTTTAGTGGTTTAATTTTAACTTAAATATTTGGTTGGTTACTTTGTAAATATTGATCTAAAAATTTGACCACTCCGATTAAAATCTTCGATCAGCACGACCATCATTAGAGTTTTAAGCATTTAAAACATTTGTGTTTGAAAGAGCATTTAGTTCCATTGATTTAAACCTTTTTTTAGAATATAAGTATTGTCTACTCCAATCCTATTAACTAAAAGGATCAGACTAGATGATTTGAACTTGTAAATTTTTATCTTTAGGATTTGAACATTTATTTCAAAAATTAATAGACTCGTCAACTCTAATCCTTATGAGAAGAAGGATTGCACGAGTGAGAGATGGGACTTACAGCCTTATCCTATAGACAAGACGACCAAATTAGCCCGCACAAAATTTTCAAACCCGATATTTAAACCTTTAATATTTTGGTTAGAGCACATACAGGAATTTAATTTTTTATATTTGAAAAGCTGAAAAGTTTCGAGATATTTCATTGAACTTAGGGCATCCCTAAGAAGTTTAGATATGCTTTGAAAAATTTTCATATGATTTGAAACTATAAACTCTTGTTTGGATTTTAATTTATTGAATTACATGCAATGTTAGATCTTTAGGCTTTAAGAGGAACTGTCTTTTGTTCGCTAGCAGATATGTTGTAAATCCAATGGCGGAATTGAAATATTAATTCCTCATTTTAACCTTTAAAAATGGCAATCATGTCTTAAACATAGCCCCAATTTGTGATATTTAACATTAAGTTAAGCTCAGCCCCTCTAAGCTTCTATCCAATCAAGCTCAACCCCATTTTATGTTTTCAAATAGATCATATATATATATATATATATATATATATATATATATATATATATATATATATATATTATATTCCAATATGATCGAATTTGAAGCCAAAGAGAAGTCCAATTATATTATATTAATTGAAGAGTCATTCATTTTTTTATAACTCTTATGCAATTATAAAATTGATGTAAATGAATCTTTATGTGATTTATTTGAAAACATAAAATTAGGCTATGCTTGATCGAATTTGAAGCCAAAGAGAAGTCCAATTATATTATATTAATTGACGAGTCATTCAATTTTTTATGACTCTTATGCAATTATAAAATTGATGTAAATGAATATTGATGTGATTTATTTGAAAAGATAAAATTAGGCTAAGCTTGATCGAATTTGAAGCCAATGAGAAGTCTAATTATATTAATTGATGAGTCATTCTATTTTTTATGACTTTTATGCAACTCTAAAGAGCCTTTAATTATGCTCATGAAATGATTTCACTATAGCTTAAGTATTATTCTATATTTTGTAATATGTATTTTCTTTTAATTTTATGTCATTTTTAAAGTCCAAAAAGTCCCAACTTTTTTATTATTTACAAGTCCAATATCTTACAACAGAGAATTTTCACAGCATAAGACAAATGAAAGAGAAAAAAAGGATCTCACACACAAATACTGTGCTTCTACATAATGCAGCTCTCAATATTCACAAATACAAAGCTGTGTAACTGGCAATAGAAAAATTTAACATGTAGAGTAAACCACATCAATTATTTTAAATTAAAAAAATATCCATACATGTTCATCATTAAACCAATGGAAAGAAAAACAATTATGTATTCTATAATAAATAAAAAATAATAATAACTTCACGAAGTAAAAATACTTGAATTTGCATGGATAAAGGAAAAAAATTGGGCAAAGTTGTTATAACCTAACACAAGTTCTATGGGAGAGAAAAGTAGATAACGAAACTCATAAAAATATGTAGTTTGGTAGTGTAATCCCAAACCTTGTAGTTTGGTAGTGTAATCCCAAACCCCTTGGAGGATTATAAATATTGAAATGTTCCATTCTAATATAAACGTTCGTAGAAGGGAAACAAAACCACAACTCACCACAAAGAGGAAAGGGAAAGTTTGCAGACAATGAGAGAAAGGAGAATCAATGGGCAAAGAAAGAGTAGAAAAAAATGACAAGCTACCTTCCATTCCACAAATTAAGGGGCATTTACACACATACCACACAATTGTCATGTATTTACACATCTAAGACCTAAAGTTTCAAATTTACATGCATAACACTAATCTTTAATATCACATAAAACATTTTAAAAGTGAAGTACACCTTTTCATGCATAGTTTCATGCAAAGAAATTGTGTCGTATGTATGTTTCCCAAAAATTAAATGGACATATGGCTTGAAACCAACGACCAAGGATGCATTCAAATGTGATGATCCTAAATCAAAAGGTAAACAAAAACTTTTGAATATTCTAATAGCCTCAACAGTATTTTATCAACCTATAGTTTATCACATAATTCAAGCATTTGAAATCTATCTTTCTAGCAAAATCATTAATATAAGTATGTTTCATGGTAGGCGGAGAAAAAAATAAAGATATGAGAGCTTAAAAAAATAAAAAATTTAGATCCTAATGCCAATCATCTCCCGGGCTCTTCTAAATAAAGATATGGGAGAACTATTGCGTGAGCCCCAATATCAATGAATATCTATGTATTATAGTTGCCATTATTGAAAAATCCGAGTAACTTTGTTATGTATTTTGTTGGAATTCATGTGATACAGAAGTTGCACCATACATTGCCTTACTGATAACATTACTCAAATATCAATTCATTATATTCGCACATATGTATTGCCAATATTTAAGTTAATCACCACGCCGCCTTCCCAAGAATGTTTGCTTAATAAGTTCTTGAAAACTCGCATTCTTTTTGTGCGAAAAAACTGATAACGTTACTCAAATATCAATTCATTATATTCGCACACATGTATTGCCAATATTTAAGTTAATCACCATGCCGCCTTGAAAACTCGCATTCTTTTTGTGCGAAAAAATCCTTAGATTACACCAACACTGAGAAGGAACCCTTAATAAAGTTAAACTAAATTGCAAATGATTAGCTGTCCTACTTGTGCATATTTATATCAAAAAGGTTGACCAGGCGGATTTAGTCTATGGTTTTCCCTGGGAGACATAATACTGAGTCTGAATTAATAGCATTTTTAGGTACTATGGATTGGGGTTGTATTTGTAGAAAAACGGAGATTAAAAATAAAGAAAAGAGAGAATATCAACCAAGGCAATGCATAGACAGATCTAAATAAATCAAACAAGTTGAAATGTTCTTAGCCAAATTTTACGAAGTGGGAATGTATAGAAACAAAAAAATAAATATTTCTATGTTGTAAATTTGAAACTCTTTAAAACAAACCTAAGCCTGTTTTATTTTGCTACCGCATAATTCAATCTAAGAAAGTTGGTCCCAACCTGTCCAAAAGGTAGAGCTATTTCCAATAACAATGAGTTGTTTAAATGTGCAAATTTAGTAATTTGCAGATGATACTTTTGTCAGGATTAAACCACTAAAACATATGTTGTGAATCATAATGCAAATTCATTCATTTTATATGTAGCACTGTGTTAAAAGGTTTGGCATTTGGAATGTAAAATGATTTTCTATAAAACATTGACTAAGCGAAAAGTAATGCTAGACAGCATAATAAAAATAAAATAAAAGTAAAAAAAAAATTGCTGCATGCATATAACCATTACCTAGTTCTAGATTTCAATATAAGGTGAAAATTCTTGGGATCCAGTAAAAATGCTTCAAGTTCATCCCAGAAGTGAGTTTTTGAGAATAGCTTATGAACTGCTGGATTGCTGTTTGAAAAAGGATGAGCTTGACCAGATTTGCAGGCTGCATCAATTTGATGAGCCTTATCACTAGAGTCAGAATGGTCATCTTGCTCATTTGTACCATAAATCCATGATTTTGACCACTTTAAAATCCTGCCCAAAAGACCATCCCTTTGTTCATTTACATTATTGGCCTTTTCAGATGGCAAACCGTTATCATCCTTTGCAATTGATTTCTCAGAGCTTCCTTTTTCAAAAAAAAGATTATTTGGATCTTTAACCTCATCTTTTTGTTTAATTTGCATGAAAAGGCCTGAACTTTGCATGTTTGGTGCATTTTTACTATAGTCTTCATGTCTTGAAGAATCTACTACCAATATATTATCATCTTTTTTGAGGACAGAACCAACTCTATGACCACGAAGCCTCTTCCATATCTTCTTTAGGAGCCCCTCTTTAACTTCAATGTTTTCCTTTTGCTGCAAAGCATCAGAAGGATCTAATATGGCTGGTCGAGGAATCGAATCACCTTTACGTCCTTCCAAACCAACCACCGGATGATTCTTAGAATTTAAATTGCTTTCCTTAAAGCTTGATGGATGCTCAGCAGAAATACTCATCTTATCCATCGGTGACTCTCCCTTCTTTGTAAAACCATTATCCTTATAAACACCATTGATACAAACCTCTTTACTTAACCTTGACCTAATATCAAATTGTTCCGCACCCTTTCTAAGCATGCTAACAACCAGAGGTTGTCGATCACCAGACAACGATGGGACAAACTTCAACAGGTTCAATGAAGCGAGAAAGAGAGAGAACTTCTTGTAACCAAAGAAATCTTTATCAATAGTTATGTTGTTTCTTTTAAGCTCGCTTCGAAGCTCCGTAAGGCTAATACCTTCGGGATAAGAATGCAACACCTGACGTATCGCATTCACCACTACCCTCGGAACTGGCCGAGGCTTCAACTCGGAAATCGATTCCATGGATTCCTCGGGTTGTGAAGTTGTGGGATGGTCAGAATCCGCAAAAGGATCATCAAGTAATCCTTTGAAATGGCCATACCAAGAACCATATAAACCATCAGGTGGATGGTTAAAATGCCGGACGGTAAGATTTTCTCCCTTAACCAATCCATTCCATGGCCACATAATAGTTGCAGCACTGCAAAGGACTCCAGAAGCAGTCTCTGTGCTAGCGAGAAGGATATTGTAGTTGCTCATCCTTAGCCGATGAAGAATGTTAGCGAAGTCCTTATCACCTGAGATCAAGAAGAAATGCGCTGGCGGAGGGTTCTGGTAAACCCAGTAGACAATGTCAGCCATGAAAGATCTGTCAGAACTGTTCTTCCCACCTACATATACAGGCTTATAAGAAGCTCAGAAGGTAAAATATAAGACAATTATGCTACTGAGTTAAGCAAAACATTACAGGTATCTTTCTTCACTAACAAATAAGAAAAAAGATTATCAATTTATTTCTTGCAGAGAAAATTACTAGTAAAAAAAACATACCACCGAATTTTAAACACTTAGTTGGTATATGTAGAGGATCCTTTTTCAGTTTTTTTCTTTAATTTATTCTAAAATAATTCAAATTGCTGAAGTAGTTCAAAAATTCTAAGAAAATAAAAAGACTGTATCAAGACGAAAACATTGAATTCAAGCATTATTGTGGCAGCTAAACTTAGAAAACGAATTATAAAACACAGAGGTTAAAGAGGTAACCTACTACAAGGAACATGGGTGAGGGAAATGCCCGTGGAGGTGAGCGCTTCCTGAGTAGCACGCGAGAGCTGGGCCACGTCCCCGAATGCTGTGATGGTAATCGGCCCTTTAATGCCGCTTGATCGAATAGCCCAGGTGATCCGACTGGAGACTCGGTGAACGTTCACACCGATGGGAATGTTACAGTTCTCGAAATCCCACCATACCGTGATCTTCACATTCCTATTCTCCTCATCATAGTTCCTCCTCAATAAAGACGGCGAGCTGAAAGAAGAAGAAGAAGAAGAAGAGGAAGGAGAGGGACTTCCTTCGCTCCGCCGCCTATAAGCATCGTCGCCGGCGGCGGAGTGTAGGAGGAGGAGGGGATGAAAGCAGGAAAAAGTAGGGTGAAGGCGATAAAAGGAAGAGCGGGAGAGCTTGAGCATAAGGATTGGTGAAACTATGTTTTTCATAACGAGAAGAGAATGGGTTACACGAAATCAATCGTGAAACAGAAAAGACAGCGAAAGTGAATTGTTTCGCCGGCGAGGTAGACCGAAGCTCGGGAAAGAAGCCGGCGGGAAAATGTTAAACCCTACCGGAGCAGAGCTAAAACCCTCGAGCCAGGACGCGCTTTGCTCGTGGTGTCTGGAAGCTGGTTCTCTTGAAACCAGTGAAATGGGGCTCTCCCAAATGAGAAATTTATAATAATTCTTTTCTATTATTATTATTATTTATACATACTACATAATACTTATATATTTATATATGTAATAATCAAAATTTAATGTTCATATTTGTTAGTTGTTATGTGTTAGAAACACTACAAGACAAGAAATTTTTATATGAGAAAATCCAAAAAAAAAAAATCAAGGTTTTACTGAATTAATGTAATCTACCATTAATGTGTAATTATAAAGGCACAGTCGCTTATAACACTTGTCTGTTTACATTGAATTTTCAATACGGTGTTATGCATTACGATTGTATTTCTGATACGAGGACACAAATAGGATTGTCTGACGACGATGAGCAAGAGTGGAGGAGAACAGTGGTCGGCAATTACAGAGGCCAGAAGTTATAGTTGAGTTTTTCAGTCCAGAACAACATTGAAATTCTTCTCATTCTGCCGCCTTGCAACCCTACTAAAGTAAAGATGGGGGCTTATTTATAACCTCCATGGACAGATATTTTGGTCATGTTGTAAATAACAACTTCTATAACCATCTGATATGATGACATGTATTGATTCTCTTGATCATATATGTTTTTCTAATGATTTGAGGGTCTTAATGATCTCAATATTAAGTGACATTAGGCTCGTTAGATTCATCTCATTAAGATACTCGATTAACTATAAGTATATCAAATCCATTTGATCATTCAATAATCGAACTGAAGCCTCCAAATATGTTTTAATGTCATGATCTAGACTTCATTAGACTCAGATTGAATCAATTTTGGTGTCGCCGGGTTCATCATGTCAAGATGATCGGTTACACTAAAAACTTATTGAAATGGAGGCTCTCGATAACCTTTAATTTGAATCCAAAATATTTATCATTCAAAAAAGCATTGAGATTCATGTCCAATGATAATATTTCTTAATGACACATCAATATTTATAATATTTTGATGTCATAAACCTATGCATGACAATATGTTTTTCACTTTTATAAAGATAATAATGGAGGTACTTTTTCATATATGTTAAAGACTTGAATAATATGCATGTCAATAGGTATATTTATGTGCTAGATATGTACATACATAAGAGTTATGTGATATGTAATGATTATATCTCTAAAAATATAAGTTCACTAGTTTAACTTTTTGTAAAATATTATAAATAATGTTGAAGAATTATTGAAGGATGATGAAAAGCGATGCCATTTGAATGATGGTAGATAGGAGATAGTAGTCAGGCAATAGCAATAGAATGATAGCAAATGAGTGACAATAACTGAGCAAAGGCAATAGAGCAATTGTAGTTAGACAATAATAGTAGAATGGTGACTATTGACATCAAATCAAACAAAGCTTTAGAGCATTTCATATCTCAAAGCTCTCTTCTCTTGAGGCTAAGTAATATTTATATTAAGTCTTTTATGATTTTCTTAGTGGCATTTTGAAAATTTAAGTAAAAATTAAAAATATATTGATGGAAAACCATCATTAACTCGTATGATTATTAATTTTGTTTCTAGAAATTATACGTCTTAATGATGTCATAATTTAAAACTCTTAGGCCCGTTGAATTTTTTCTCATGGAGATAAATGTATTAACTATAAGCATGCAAAAATTTGAGTTCGTTTGGTTCATCAATGAATATCTTGAAGTTTTCAACGTGTTTGATTTGAGCTCATTTGGACTTCAATTGAATCATTTTTATCGTTGTTGGGTTCATGTTAGTAAGACTTTCACTTCAACAGTAAGTTTGTTGGAATCATATGATTAATGTATGATGAGCATGCTTTAATTATTATTGTATTTTTTACATTCTATAATAGTTCAAAATCATCATTGTGGAAATTACATCATTAAAAGATGCCACGTAAGCTTCTACTCATAGCCAATGCAAGGGAAAAAATTTGCGTACATAAGACGTACACAGAGCTGCGTACGTCTGTAACCTGCAAACAGGTTACAGGGAGGATTTTAGGAGGTTATAACAACGTTGTACCCCTTGTAACCTCCCTGTAACCTACCTGTACCTTCGAGTAAGTTCCGCGCTTATGTTTTCATATATAGGTAAGTTACAGAGAGGTTAAAGGAGATATAACGCAGTTATAACCTTCTGAAATTCTCCTTGTAACTTGTTCGCAAATTACAGACGTACGCAGCTCTGCGTACGTATTATGTACGCAATTTTTTTCCCAATGCAAGGGGACATCTACAAAGAAAAAGTTTATCAAAGCCTGTGCATTTTTTTAAAGAAATTAAACCAAATAATACATGGGTTATCCGACATTTAATGAATAGTAGAGAAAGGTCTCATTAGACACTCAAGTCAATTTCAAGGTCCACATATTATTTATAGTGAATGGAGAATGATTGGGTTCAATGTGCTTCTATAAAGCACTTGTTTAATTATCTTATACCTATGATTTATATTATGCTTGTGAAAAATATATGATTATTATTTTTATCAAATATTTTAAATGGATGAATGAAGCATACTACACCTTTTGAATGCTTTTATTTTTACACCAAAGTAGTTTAAGATGCACTTAGTAGTTGTGTGCTATTTAGAATATCATGTTTTAATATGAAGTTGTAATCCCAAAAGCTTGCATGAGGGACGAGTCCATTAAAGATTGAGGATTTGATGGCACAAATAGATAAGATAATTGATGGGTTATACTACATAATTTTGTGCGAGGCATCAATAAAGCAAGAAAGATACTCTCAAAGGTTCTTCTGACTCTTTTTTTATGCAAATTTTCTTTTTGATGGAAAAGAGTCTATGAAGTCCTTATGGACAATCAAGAGACTAAAAGTAGTACAATGAAGATATAAGATAATTCCTTTAGTAGATGAAATTAAGAAGTATCAAAACAAAAGCATGAAACAATATTACAAGAAATATAGTCTACGATGCTAATGATGTTATAAAGAGAAGTGACATTATCAAACATATGCAGGTGCTTCATAGGGTCAATGGTGTCCTTATAGTAGAACTATAGGGCTTTGAGCTTGAGGATTCACCAAGGTCAACTTCTCAAGTGTCAAACCCCTCATGTAGATTGAAGTCGAATTCTTAAACATCGAGGCATCTTTTGATCTAACAGTGGAATTTTGATAGAAACTCCAAAGTTATGTGCACTCCTGGGATGGGTGGCCTTCTAAGAAGTTACACCAATGAGGTAAAACTATGAAGTCACTAAGCCAAAGCGGACAATATTTTGATGACTAAGAGTTTAGGCATTTAGTAATGGTATCAGAGCATTACACCAACTGAAAGATGGGAAGTAAGTGACATACGAACCAAAGTTCTAGGCCTTGGGAGCCACCTCTTGAACCCAAGATGGGATAAAGTGTTACATGGTCGGAGCCACCTCTTGAATATGTAGGGGCCACGCCTAGAATCTCATCTGTCTGGTAGATGATTCCGGGTATAGAGTACTGACAAAGATGTTAGGTACTCAAGTGAGGGACATTGTGAAACCAGTAAATAGATTGAAGTCAAACTCTTAAACATCGAGACAAATTTTAGTGAAACAATGAAATTTCAATTAAAACTCCAAACTTAAGCATAGTGGAATTTTGGTAGAAACTGCAAAGTTAAACGTGCTCTAGATGGAGCATTCCTGGGATAGGAGACCTCTTGGGAAGTTATATCAACGAGGCAAAACCGTGAGGCCACTAGGCCAAAGCGAACAATGCCTTGATGAGTGAGATTTGGGTTGTTATATAAAAAATGAAGGATAAAATGCATGCAAGATGTCACATATGACATGTATGATTAGGGACAACAACCCCTTCCTAAATAACTTCAATCCATGTAAGAGGAAGCCAACATACGTAGTTGGACATTATCTCAATAAATTGAGCATTAACATGCATTTAAGTGGTGAATGCAAGTGCAAAAAGATTTGTATGAGGCTCACTTAGGCAGCGTTCAAACATACCATTATTAAAAAGATTGAGGAGAGGAGGATCTGATGATGGCATTATCATCATCAATAAAAACTCACCCTTTTCAAAACCAGAGCTTATCTTACTAAATACATTGCTAGAGAAATGACCAATTGGATCTCTCAACAGTTGGAGAGAATGGGCAAAAAAACAATGTTCAATAGTTCTATAAGAGAAAAAAGACAACCTATTTCAAAGCTACTTTAAAAGTAGAACTTATCAACAACACAAGCCAAGAAGAAAAAGAAATTAAAGTGATTTGCTCCATGGACCTATAAGCTCATTTTAATATCTCATCTATTAATATTGAGACAAGCTTATGAGTCAATACAATTTTGAGAATTGCAACAGTAAAAGATAAAAAGGCACATGTACATAATTATTTGAGGTTGGGAAAAGTGGAGAGTAGAAGGCTATTATAGATATGTAGTATCCAAAAGAAGCTCAAAAAAACATATTTCGCATCTTGGAAAAATAACATAAGCAAAGGCATAGGCCTAGGAGTCTCATTGCTCGTCTTGTATCTTAGACAATGATAAATTAAAATCTTTTTTAAAATTAATTGAATTCTGAGTAAGAATAAATGTTTAATAATCATCCTAAATACCTTAATGATGAAAGAAAGTAAAACGACTCTTGCAAAAATGCATCACTCTCTGGTTTAAAAAATTCAAGAACAATAAGAAATTCAGCTCTGCATAACAAATTGCACTAACTTGTGGCAATAATACACCCAACCTTTATTTGAAAAATTACAAAGATTGCAAATTTAAAATCACACGATCACTTCTAAGACAAAGAAAAATGCAGAACTAATAGAACAAAATATCCACAACGCTCATAGAAGTTTTAAGAATCCAATAAAAAATTTTTAAAAATAACGATTTTTTCCCCACAAAAAATTCTCTTTTGCTCACGACAATCACTGTAAACACAAGAAAACTGTTCGTAAACTTACAGCAGGAGCGATGTTTCACTTAATGCTTTGTCTTCTCCCCAGTTTTCTTTTCCTCCAATTTATCTCTGTTTGTATCTAGTACAGGAAATTAGTGCTGAAAAATTGCTTCTTTTTCCAGCTGAAACCATCAATTTACAGCACCAAACAGCAAACTCATTCCGGTTTATGCAAGCAATCAAGCCCATCAATTCGGCTGTGCACAATCTCATGGAAAACATGTCTAATTTGTCGTTCAAGTAGGTCTAAATCTTCCTTCAATGAATTATAGACATGACCGAATCCAAGCACTGCCTGTCTGATCATCTCTTCCTCCTCCCTTTCTGGGAACTGTTCAACAGATTCTGTCAACTGCAGCAAGCGACGAGTGCACTTCTCTAGCTGATGAATCTCTTTCAACAAACCAACAGACTTCTTCCTTTCTCTCTTCTTAGACTCCTCCATTATCCTCTCATGGAGCGAAATCACTGAAGCTCCCCAAGGAAAGCTCTTCAGAATTGAGAAATGAGCTTGAAGACCACGATCCTGGCAAGGAATTGCAGCAACCAGAACCCACATCACGAAATGGAGCAATGAATTCATAGTGAAAACTGAATTCGCTAGCCCACTGGTGGCAACAACCTCATGGCTACGAGGAAAATAGATATTGTTTCCGATAGCCTGCAGCTGCTTGGCTGCCGACCATGACCTAGAAACACTCCAGGAATATGATCTGTAGTATCCAGCTGCCCGTTGTTGCAGACTAAACGAACGGTTTCGCTGCACAATAACAGATGAGGATTCCTTCTCGTCGTGCATGAAGAAAGCTAGGTCAATCAGGGCCTTCTCTGAGCGGCGTATTTGGCCCTGACTAATGAAACTTTGCCGCGGATCCAACGCAATAAGAACAATCTCCATGAGCTTTTCCCATTGCCTGACCTGCTCGATCCCATCGCGAATGGCGTTGCATAGATCCAGGGCTTTGACGCCGCGATCATAGAAATCGGAGATGAGACGATCCATTGGAGATCGGGAGAGGAGATGGCGATTGTTGAAGAGAATGAAGCGGAATTCCTCCTGGCAAAAGAGGAAAGCGTCCAATAGCTTCCGAATCCAGGTAAGGGAAAGAAGATCATCTCCTCCGGCGGAAGAAAGCTCCGCAAATAGCTCCGCAACATGAAGCTGAAACGCATCAATGCCCTGCTCTTGAATCCACCCGGCTGGCTCCTGCTGGAGATCGTCGAGGTCACGGTGGAGGTTCAGGAGCGAGCGGCTGAAAGAAGCGAATGTTGCGGAAGAGCTCTGCAACTCCATTGACGGCATTTTTCGCCCGTTAGATCGGAGGAGATCGCCGGCGGATCAAACTTCTGCGCCTGTGAAAAAGTAGAAAAACTCGATCTTTGGGAAGCACCGAAGGAGGTGATTCTCTACTTCCTTTTTCAAATTGAGGGAAGGCTTGGCAAATATAAGTGTTGATGAGTGCAATTAAAAAATAATAGGTGTATTTACATAAATACCATCCAATTTCTATGTATTTAAATATAAAAATAAAAATATTTTTAATTTTTTTTATAAATAAAATTCACATTTTCATGTATAGACAAAATAATAATACCTAAGTATCATCTATACCACTCAAATTTATCATATAATATAAAAAAAAAATCACTATTTTAAATAAAAAAATGAAATATGCATGTACATGCATAGATGCGGTGACATGTGAAAATTAAAATTTAAGTTTCGGATACGTAATTACATAAGAATTGAGTGGTCTATATGTAAACCTTTCATATTTACATTTAAATAGACAAATGCAAATTTAAAGATGGACCAGGCCTAACCTGACCTATTCCAAGTTAGAATTTCGGACTGAGCTCGAATCACCAGCTAGCAAATGAGGAGCCCGGTTCTTTAGAAGGGGTCTAAATATAAAAAAATATTATGGGCGGAGTCCGTTCTTTTTTAAATTTGCACCACATAACTTTATAAAATAAAATAGCAATAGAAATATTTGTATGCATTGAAAATATATCTGTGTTGATCCTGAGGAGATATAATGGTACAAAAATAAGAGAGGACGACTACGAAGGGTCCATCAATAAAAGATTAGGAGACCCATTTATCCGATAAGGGGCTGCTGTCCAAGACAAAACAAGCAAGACTTAAACCGATCGAGTCACGAAGACGATTGAATAACCCGAATCCAAGTTATTCAGTCAGAAATGAGATAAAGAGATGTCTGAACCAATCAACTTGAAGAAGCTGACTTAAGGGAATATCTAGTCCCTTGGTATCTCCAATCACACCGAGGGTGTCCAGAAACTCCCTCTATCTATTGTTTAGAGTTGGCAGCCGAACTAACTCAATCAATCAAACCAGTCATGCCAACCTGAGGCAAATTGAGCTCAACCGACTAGCAACTCCGACTAAGCCTAGCCAATCGAACTCCGACTAAACCTAGCCAATCGAACTTCGACTAACCCTAGCAGTCGAGCCTGAGCTATGAAAGCTCAGTCGAATAAGCCAAAGATTAACAGAGAAATAAACTCATACATATATAACACTTAGAATATCTTATACAACTCTCATTAAAGTAGGGGGAAAAATATAATATCATCATATTGTATTCTAGCTTATATAAATAGATGGATCATTTCATATTATAAAGAATGAAAGATACAAGGTCAAGAAAGGATCATGATTGATACAATTTACTTTTCATCGAGTACTCTCTCTCTCTCTCTCTCTCTCTCTCTCTCTCTCTCTCTCTCTCTCTCTCTCTCTCTCTCTCTCTCTATATATATATATATATCTCGCATTTCTTATGTCAAGATTCGACAATTTGACAATCATAAAACATATAAATATAAAAAAAATACAGTTGAACCCAAATTTATCCTTGAATCATGCCCAAGTAAATAGAGCACACACAAAATATGAGATAATGTGGGCCCCTTGAGAAATGACCAAAAAAATCTTATAATGTTAGACAGAGATTCCTTAATAGAGGAATCAGAATCCGAGAGATTTTTTTTTAACAATGATTCAAATTTATACAAGTTGACCCAATGAAAAGATGTGTCATAGCAATTAAAATAAAAAAGAAATCTAGCCAAAGGGCTTGGGTGAGACCCTATATAATTTCAACTAAAATGCTTCCTTTTAACAGTAGCACTTGAGAAGCAATGTCTTCGTGAAGCATTGGGCCTCCTTTCACCTCCATCTCCAGTGTGATTCTAGATGCTTCAACCATCCACACCCATCTTTTAGTTGCACAGTCACAAGTTTTGGAGTTGATAGTGTGATATCAAGCATCAGCCCCTGGTCAATTGAATCTCTTCACCTAACAATTTGTCGGTTATTTTGGTAAGTCCATGCTTCAGTCATAGTCGTTAGGTTTTTCAGTTCGCTTTGTCCTAAATAAGTCATCCTTACTCGCCATCAATCCACCACACCTCTATAGCTTAACGTCTGACAATCATCAGGATGATTGATCAGGGCCGCTAATTTGATGATTGTCTGAGAAACTTATTTTTTCTTATAAATAAAAAATTTAAAAAAATATATATGAAATTTAATTATTTAATATTGAATATATATGTGTCGATATAAAATAAATTTCCCATTAATAATATATATATATATTTTTTTTTTGGCTTTCCGAAAGCCTGAGCGTTCGGACTCCGGTTATTAACGAAACATTACGACGAATATTGTCAATAAAGGTTTTTTTTTTATTTAATTGGTCAATGTATACGTCAATTTCAATTTTGACATGCCACGTGGCAATCAAACGGTCGCGTAAATAGAAATACGAAATGATTAATAAGCCCGATCCAAAAAAAAAAAAAACTAAATAAAGCCGATGAGAAAATTAAAATAAGTAATTAAAAAATAATTTGTGGATAATGGGATCGGTTGGACCCACACAAAAGGCAAGCCGGCCGATGAGATGTGGAATAGTGGGATCTGTGGGGCCCACAATCTATTTATATAGAGAAAATGTTACATCGGGACTACTAACGTAGTTTGCGTTTGGAGTCCAACGGTGAGACGTCACGTGTCAAGAAGTTCCACCATAATATAATGACATTGATCAGTGTTAAAAATAATAACATACACTTGACACGTGACGTCTCACCATTAAATTTCGAATGCATTAGGAATTCTGATGTAATATTTTTCTCGTTTATATCAGCCCAGGACATTGATTCAGTCGGACCGCATGTGATCCTACACAGTATCAAGCATTCAAATAACCTGCAGAAGACTTTCTCCGAGCTAATAAAATAAACTTAAATTTACATCCACCCCCCACAAATTCTTATTTATTTACATATCTAAACATCCAAATTTTGGAATTTACATTTATAACATCATGCGTGGCATAAAACTGTGCATGAAAAGATATATTTCACTTGGTCAATTAAGAATTTGAGTGGTATGCATGTAAATATGAATATTTAGTTGTTAGAAATATATATACATAAGAATTGTGTGTAAGTGGCCCCAAAATGATTATATTGTCTAATTTTTGTAACCAAATTCATTTAACTTTAGTGGCATTTACATACACACCACCCAACTATCATGTATTTACATACCAAAAATTTATTTTTTTTACATTTAAGACACCCAAATTATTCGCATCACATAAAAAGGTCACTCTTTTAATTTTTTAAAAGTGAAATACACATTTTTTATGCATGTGTAAGAGGGCATATATGTAAAAGATGCAGTACAGGGGTTAGATATATAAATACATGGTGGAATTAGGTGGTATGTATGCAAATCTTCCATTATTTTAATCCTTTAATTACACTCTTAAAACATTGTAAATCTCAATAGTTAATGATCACAAAACATTTGGTCTATTGTTCAA